>JAHZMV010003209.1:0-17749 GCA_027743765.1 Coecobrya sp. COE2 | reverse complement strand
CATTCTGAATCTTTTATTGAGATTTGAAAACTGCTGTAATCTTGCCCAGTTAGACCACCAGTTCCATTTCTCTGTTAGTTCACTCTCTCGAATCCTTTGAATGCTTTCAGCAACCCAGTGCATGTTAACCAAATAGACATAATGAAAACGTGAAATAGTATAATATAGCTGTTGTGGATGTACATAACATGCCATTCTGTTAGGGGCTGCTATCATGGCTAATCGAAGAAAAAGTGGTATATTTGCAGAGTCTATAGAACTACCAATGTTTGGCTGAAATACTTCCGAGATACGCTTGACGTGATAATTTCCGACGAAACCAGTTGGGATATATTTTTGAAGTCCCCTCACGTTAAGATCTTGTTTGATTTGTGAAGTCACCTTAGAAGGCCGTATATGATGAAAACAAGCAGCCACCGACCGGTCCGAAACCGGACCGATCGGTAGCTGCTTGTTTTTTTAATTTTCTTTTATTTACTTTTCAAATAAATTTATTTCATGAAAGAATCTTTATAACAATCTTTACGTATTAGAATATTTCCCAACTATTATATTCAAAACTTCAAAAGCGTAGTCTACAGACTCAGCTGGAAGAGCAATTGCCTGCACTGTTTTTCCATTGTTAACCCATGCAATTATTGATGAAACATTAGTCGTTAAATCTTTTTCAAATGCTAGTTTTACTTTACGTCGTTTTGATGCTTCAGGCTTTAACGTTTTCGCTAATGGGGTTTTTGGGAACGCTGCGAGTGCTTCTTCATTTTTAATTTCTGAAAAAATATTAATTATTTCAAATGAAGGAAATTTATAGTGTTACACTATTATAGATATTTAAAATAAATAATTTGTCTTACTTTGACTATCCTTCCACATATCAACTTGTTTCTGCGTCATTGTCTAAGTCACTGGATAAGGAAATAATATTCTATTAGATATCATTACAATCTAGCTGATTTCTAGGGATAATATGTCGAGGCTTAGAATTCATTATTTCACAGTCTGATTGAAAACAAGCCTTTTCAAGTACCAGAAATTCCATGGGAACTTTTTCCCATGTTTCCATACACAGATGATCAATCGGGGAATACGGGTATAACGTCTTATAAAAAACATCCCCTTCAGCAGTGCAGATAAGACACTCTGCTCTTAAATCGGTAGCAGCCAAAGAATTTATCAAAAGAAATGAAAATAATAAAGGTAACATTATTCACCTTTGAATGAGGAAATTAATATAATGAAGAGAATGGGATCCTTGATGACCACTAATGATGGCGAGTGAATCGAAACTGACATTTATCCCTGAAAACCACCAACTTATATACCGTCTTCTACATTTAATGCTGTAAAATTTCTTAAAGTACTAGCAGAAGTACTAGCGAAAGAATTAGAACTGTCATGAGATAAAGAATTAGATTTTAAACGTTTCGGCGTTGCTGATTTATCAGCAGAAGGAGTTGTTTCAGCATAATCTGGATCATTGAGAAAAGCCATGTATGTGTAACGTGCACGAGGTACGAGAAGGTGTGGAGGAATTTTCATATTTGCACAAGCTTTAAAGAATCTTCTATATCCGTGTGGAGGTGAAAGGTTTATATATCTGAATGAGTATGATAGTAGAGAGGTTATGTGGGTGGTATTATCTACAGGACGTCCGAAGAAACTGCAATGTCCTCTACGATTCCAAGATAACAAATATGAATTGTTTTTAAAAATTTGCATAACCAATTTAGCAGCAGCTCTACCTGTGTCAGCAAAATCCTTGATAAACTCGAGGTCGGATAATGATATCTCAGCAATTGAGTTCTGCTGAACTCCTTGATCCTGAAGGACTTTACCTGGCACTTGTGATGACGCATCTTTTATTAGAACGTTTTTAACATCTTTGTCAACTTTTGTGTTTGGGAGTTCAGTTTTGGATACATCGATTTCCTCTCTAATTAAACGTTTTAGTAAGTTACGTAACGACTTACCATATAATTCAACTTTAACATCATCTTCAATCGAGGGATCTGATAAAAGATTATATTCCTCAGTGTTATGAGTAACATGATTTATGTTCCTATTGCTTTCTTTTAAACGCTGATACTCCATTTCAGTTATATATCTCATTTCGTTCGCCATACTGACTAAATGACTTTCTCAATAACTCTTGAAATAACTCCACCTACTACGGCGGTAATTATAGGTTCTAGTAGAAGTGGCAAAAACCCACCTTCTTGTTGTAAAAGTCGCTTTTTACTTTTTAATCCCAGCTTCCGATTTGCAAGCTTTCTAACTGACTTTTTATGGCGTCGTAATCTTGCTATAACTGCTTTTCTAAATGGAACGGAACCTTTCAGTACATTATACGCAATTTCCGTTAAACAGTGGATGTTGTCCTTAGTGGCATGTGAAAGAAGCTCGTTTCGTTCCTTCTTCCCACTTCCTTTTAGTAATTTAAGAAAATTTATATTTCTGTGTGTACACTTACTCATTTCAAATCGGTTGATAAACTTTTAATGTTTCACTGGGAAAAATATTGGACATAATCCTTAGGTCGTCTTCCCACGTTGAATGGAGAATGACAACTAAGTATGAAAATTTCTTTTTTGTCGCCTTTTTATATGCATCACCGAGGAACTTTGGGTTTGAGAATAGCTGGTAACCCAAATGCTTGATTTGAGATTGCATAGAAAAGCTTTTCATAAGAATGTAGTATTGGACATTTAGACGAATATCGCGAGAATATTTTCCAGACGGAAAGAGATTCTGCATTAATGAAAATATAGTCACTGATCGATGGTGGCTTAATTTAGTAAATATTTGTTGAACCTTTTTATCGTCAGCCAATTCACGCATTAGATCGTCAATAATAACTATACAATCTGACAATGTATTTTCATCAACTTCTAGCCCAGAAATTATGTCAATGCTTTCGAAATGACGTAGTTTGCGGAATTTATCATAAAGTGGCTGATGTTGCCCATATAAAACTACTAATTTCTTAGGGACTGTGTCGAACATAGAGCAAGCATTTTCCAGTATTTTGAAAACAAAAAATGTTTTTCCACTGCCAGTACCTATAATCAAATATGTAACTCAATTAAAATGAAATAAGCAATAATATTTACTAACTTACCTCCCACAATGGCAGCTGTACAGGGATGCGAAAAATAAAACTTATCGGGGAATTCCATTTTAATACTTTCGAGGTCTGAAATGTAAAGTAACGCATGAAGTGCTGTTCTCTAAATTGATCTCTTCCCCAAACTCGTTGCAAAATAGTATCAAAATTGAATCAATGTTTCTCTTATTTACATGCACATAATTTCTATCAGGATTATAAGTTACCGGTTCTCTTTCTCCACCTTTAAGTGGTAGTATCGTAAGTAGTGGAGCAAATGTATCACCAACAATTTGATTTTCGCAAATATCAGAGTAAATGAAAATATGAGTTTGTCCGAATAATAAGTCTGGCGGGTACTCAGCAGCGATACGCTTAACCGAGGATAACGTGGTGTCTATTATAGGTAATTGAAATCCTAAAATCTGAGCCAAACGATTACTCATGCGAAAATCAGTAATTTTGCTATCACTGCTATCAAACACAACACGATTTCGGTCTTTCACGAATTGAAGGAATTTAGCGTTTTTCAATGTTTGTGAGCATGTAAATTGAATAGATTTAACTAATTGAGTTATATCACCGTAATGAAGATTTGGAAGTTGGAATTCTAAATTATTCACTTGTGTAAGTTCACCTGATTGAATATTATTGCTTTCTTCCCCTATAAGTTGAATTGAAAACTTTCTATCGTCGAGGGAAGGAAATTGTATAATAGAGTTTATAAATGTCACCTCAGTAATCGCAACTTCGTAAAGCTTTTCATCCAGATTAATAGGTTTAGCTAATTTAGTTCTAAATTTTGATGAAGTATTGTTTTCAAAAAACCTTTGTGAACTGTTTGAGGGGAGACGAACGAAAAAAGCCATCTTTCCTGGTGGAGATGAATAATGCTACTGAAAATAAATTGTTGTAAACATTGCTCATATTATGTGTAAACATTTATTCGCTGAGAAAATAAATAAGGTACAACATCGTGAATAAATTAATTTATGACTATGTATAATATTATGTATTATTATGTATATAATAAGTTAAGTTTAAAAATATATAATATTGTGTAAGTTAATAAACATGTATATTAAATAAAAATTGAAAGTATAACGTTTATCGATAAAACACAGAACATTACAATGTTACTTTTGTCAACTCGTGTGAATAAAAGCTTCCTGAGATAACATCTGCATTGTTACCAACCTTATATGTTATAGGAATAGTATTTTGAACCTCGATAATTCGGTAGATGTTGTCTGAGTAGTTTTGAGAATACCCTTTTTGAAATAATTTTTTAAAAACCTTAATACGAACAAAGTCATTAACCTTATATATTCGCCTTTCTTTTGCATCATTCAGCATTGGTTTATATGAATTGAACCAAACCTCCAATTGGTTTCTTTTGTTTACCTCAGCAGGCTTCTTTTTTATCATCCTATGTTGACTATTGTTATATGAATGAACAATATCACTTAAACAATCAATATATCTTTTTGATGAAGAATATGTAAGAAATTTTTGTATTTTTTCCATTAATGTACGATTAAACCTTTCAACTATGCTACACTTTTTGTCGGAATATATGCTATACATTTCTACTTGGTGTTCTGATAAAACGGCTGATACATATTTATTATACCACTCACGACCTCTGTCCACCTCTAGGTATTTACACTTCACCCTTGAAAATAAATCTTTCAGTTGAACTGAAACCTCATATCCGTTTTTTGTTTTCAACGGAAATACATATGCATACCTACTCAATACATCTATCAATGTCATTAAATATTTATAACCTGAGTTCCATCGAGATAACTTATCCAAAACGATTAAATCCCCCTGCCACCTATAGTTTACATATGCACTTGTAACCATCCTTCGTCTGAACTTGTTTCTTATAGATTTATGTTTAGTATAAGAATCTATCCCATGGATAACATGATCGACTTGTTTCATGGGGATTCCATGCTGCTTCACTTCATCATATATTTTTTTAGCGTTACTAAACGCTGCAGCTCCTGGTAATGTTCTATAAATGGAGATAATTTTATTGTTGACATCGACCATGATTGCGCTTTTTGTTTACTATCATTCGACAAATTCGGTTTTTTTGAATACAAACTGAACTAAACCTATCAATCCTAGATTCACATCTACCACTACATACCCTCAGACAGTTAGAAAACTTAGGGAACTGTATTGTTTTAAAAAATCGCTTAACATTAGCCTCACTAGCTTTCAAGTTATGTTTACCCATTAATTTTATAACTTCGCTAAATCCAATACCCCTTGATCTGTGTGTGAGAAAGTACACACACATGTAACCGCACAGAACTGAGGAGCTACTCTGTAGCCGCTTTTTGTTCTGTCTTATTTCTAACCCAAGTTTATTTGCTAATCTTTGAACTCTTTGACCATAAAACTCCAGAGGAAGTGAAAAGCTGTCAAAGAAATCTAAATATTTACCTCCTTTTTCCCTGTACAACGCTAGCCAATGTAATCCAGGAAGATTCTTTGGATCGCTATTAAAAATAACGACGAACTCATCACCTTTAACATGACAGAGTTGATCCACTGTGCAAACAAATATATTTTTACATTTTGTATTCTGGAGAAGTAGATATTTTAACTGAGGTGTTGTTAGAGCTGAAAACTTTTTCATTGCTTCAAAATTTGTCGTAACTTATTTATCTCAAGGACTTTCTGGTGTTCTGAAAACACTAATAGCGTTACAGCATCCGCCAACGGTGAGGAAAATTTCATATCCACTTTTACTGATCCACTTTTCTCAAGATACATTGTTGAGTCTGTAAGATCTAGTGGGTTAATGTCGAATCCAAAAATTGTATATCCCTCTCTAAAATCTGTCGATGAAAATGCTACCCCTCTGTTCTCTGAAAGTTTAGAAACACATTTGTTTAGCAAGAAATAGCTAAGCAGTGATTGTGAACCCGAGATATTCACATTCAATGGGTGGATTGGTACAGGAATATTATTCACAAAGAGTCCAATTGAAGAAACATTGAAATGACCTAGATAATATGGATTTTTCTTTTTGTCTCCGATAAACGTCGCATTCGATACCATACATAAAAATACTCTGGCGGGTATGCTACCTAAGAAAACGTCATCCTCGAGAAAAGTTTGATTACCTTTCGGTATTGTGTAGCATTTGACACTCGAATTAATCAAGGGATATTTTACAAAATGTCCAGATTCTAAGAGTTTTTGATGGGATAACGTTATGCTAGGGTATAGTATATGCCGTCTTATAAAAAAGCTGGCATCTAAAAGATGAATTTTACCGTTAACATCATCCTTTGGAGTACATAGACAAAAACTATCAGGGGAGCGAGTAAGACTAATGGATATGGGAGTGTCATTTAAAAGGAATCGCTTTTGGAAAGCCATGTCAAAAAACAATTTTCCACATAATTCTACTTCCTTTGATTCTGCTATAAAATGCTGTCTAAATTGCCATCCTGCGTTCGAGGCTGCATTTTTAAATTTGTCTGTATCAAGCTTAAACAGAGCACACTCTTGCTCCCCTACATTAATCTGAGGTAATTTAATCAGCGTCTCCAAGTAAGCTCTATATTGATAATTGTTGCAGGAGTCGATAACTTGACCATTGCTCGTTACCTCTATTTGACTAAATAATGAGTGAAGAAATAGGTTACAAACACTCAATTCTACCCCTGCGGCTAAATCAGTGCCATCAGCGTTCAAAACTTTACATTTTATATACAGGAAAGTGTCATCTAAATCCAGGTAATGAGTGGGAGATGATAGCACTCTGAATTCGAGCTTCGCATTACTATCATGAATATTTACTAAGGGCTTGTATTCTGCATAAATGGATGTATCAATAGAAGTGTTGGTTGGAGGGAGGGAGAATAGATCCACCTCGCTGCAAATTACTGGTCTGGAGATATCATGGATGAAGGCCATTATTGTATTATGAAAGGAAATCTAATTTTGTTAATTTTGCTTTTCTTTTTAACTTTTTCTTCAACACTCTTTTTTTAGTCCGCTTTGGGGTTGCCTTTGGTTTTGCCCTAGTCCTTTTCACAGACTTCCTTTTTTTAGTTGAATGATTTAACCTTGCTTTGTTTTTCTATTTAGCAATTTAATTAAGTGTAAATGGTAGAAATGTCATAGAAAGTAATTAATTTCTTTTAAAATTATTTATTTCTTATATTAGGTTACCTTTCTTCTCCCTGATCCAGTTTGAACTTTCTTAGTTATATCCCCTGCTATATTTTTTAAAAATGCTTTTGAATTTTTCCTAAGAGATCCTTTTATTGATGCACCACTAGCAACGTCCACCGCACTACTAATTATTGATTCCTTTGCTCTAGGGAATATATACTTTTGGAGAAGTGGGATAGCATAATGAGATATGATTCGAAATATAGATCCAAGACCCCCACCCTTCTGTCTAGCTCCATGATAAACCGGAACGTCATTAGATATTTGATGCTGTAGTGTCAGGAAATAATCCTGATTGTTAAAAACGTGAAGCCTTTTCATGATGTGTTGTCGCTCTGAAGGATGATTCAGTACTACCACCACTACTCAATCGTTACATACAAATAAATCAGATGGAATTGAAAGTTAAAGTACTCATTGTCATGTAAGAAAAAATCCTCAACTTTGGAGTGACTGCGCAATATCATCGTAAATATGAACGAGATATAAAAGTTGCTGCTTTTAACCCATAGCTACGAACACAAAGAGGAACACTTTCTCCGTCAAACATATAAGCTGTATTCGGAACACGAAAAGCATCCGTTACATAATCATAATAATATTAATAATAGTAATGAAAAACAATGAAATACAGATCAACCACATTTGTACATTTAAATGATTATATGAACTCCCCATCCAAGTTTCCAGCAAACTCAATTTTCATCTATATCCTGAGACCAGTTCAAATCCATTATAATCTGTGAAAGCCCACCTGCCTTTTTATAAATCAAGGTAATGTCGTGATCATGTAGAGTTGAGTATGCCTATGTGTTATAATGCTGGGAAATGTAGTAATTGTCAACGCTCAAATGTCATTGAAACACTAACTAATGACATGACACGCTGACTTATTTATGTTTGTCTTTCAAGGAAAGAAATTTAGTTATTGTAGACACAATGTCATTGGTTGTGTTATATTATGATATAACTATGTTGCTACCATTGTAATTGTATTATTTATTAATGCTGTCGTACAATTGTGATAATAATAAGTTTATCATTTCGCTGTTTTGACATTTAATTATCATTTTTGTTTTTCATTTATACATTAAAATGAAAAGAATTTTAAAATTAAATTCATTCTGTTGACATTATTTCGATTGATCAAAATAGTTATATTTCAATTTGAAAAATTGACAAGAAAACGAACAACTTAATTGAGTCGCGAAAATCTATGAGAATCGTCAAATGTTTATATTTTCATTGTTATTAAAAACAGTAGTCTGCAAGTATTAAGATCAAAATTTGTGAACGTAGATACTCGGTTTTCTGTGAACTTGACATGAAAATCATTGCTGAATAATGTTAAGTGTAAAAACAACAACATTCCATGTGAACATTATCGATAACGACGATGTCTTCTACGAGTCAGACATGAATATCTACCACAATCAAATATGGTAAAGAATGAAATCATAGAAAAAAGATAGGAAGTCATTTATACCTTTAAAAGACTAACCAAGGTGTGTTATAATTCATAGTATTTAAATACTTTCTTATATATTGCTGTGACGCTTTGCTCTAATTCTGTAGTGTCCGTAAGCTAATGTTGAATTATCAGGGAGTATGTAACGTTTACTGTCAAAACTTGTTAATGCGACTTTCCTACTCTCAACTGTGTATAAATTATGTGTTGTGCCAATAATATGTTGTGCTGTTGAAAAATATTTACATTGACTTTCTAAAACTTCCTTATATATTTCATGTTTTAGGAAGCGTTTTTTAACAGATNNGTTTTAGGAAGCGTTTTTTAACAGATTTGGCAACACATTTTGCTGCATTTTTGGAATAGCTTCCCACTTTCAACGAATAGCATTTAGCACTAATTCCACAGTATTCTTCTATAAAAGAACCTGGACATTCATCCTTCCATTTACCAATTTTCTTTTTATTTGTATTAGACCTTAATCTACTTATGTATTTTTCACCCTTATGAGGGTATTCGCTGAAGTCAAATTCATGACTGTACTTTTTCAGCTCTTTGTATAAATCAGCACATTTTATGGAATATGCTAATGAATCTGTATCACTTAATAAAAGTTTACAACTCGAAAACCACTTTTTCATTTTTTCATAATGAAAATGATACATAAGATATTTTGAAACCTACAGTATTATGAAACCTGTATAAATTGGTGAATCCAGAAATACAGTATTATGTCGCATTACACAAGTAAATAATTTTTTACTTATCATGTGAAACGTTTTAAATGCAGGACTAGCAATTCGCTTTCTCAATTTTTCTTTCGTATTTACAATATCAACTTTAATTCGATTTCGTTTGTTCATACAGGATCTACCGAAACAGGAGTTGTTTGTAAGTTTAAAGAACTCTTTCCCGAAAGACGTCTTTGACTCCATTCGCTTATGTGTATTAAACATGATGAAGTCTTTCAACCATGCTTTTTGATAGAAAGTTAAAACTCTATGAATTTTACAGAGCTTCATTCCTTTCTGCAAATAATAGAGCAGATTGGTGTAATGAATCACATACCTAATACGCTTATTGAAATGAGGAATTAGCTTTGTTTGCTTCTCATCGTACGTAATATTATTTTTCATTAACATATTCCCCTTATTTTGTGTTAGATGTTTAAGTCTAAATCTTTTTAACTCATCATCTGATAAAAACCTAAAGCCGTGTGTTCCTAATGGATATAGCATAGCCTGTCCATATAAATTATTTTTATCGATCATGAAAATATAATCTTGATCCACATCCTGTGGATTAATTTTTGAATCTATGTAATGATTAGATGCCTTGTGGTAACGACTTGGAAGAATGGTAGTACCTCCTCTAATTCCTTTCTCCAAGAACGTGTAGATAGAAATATCAGTGATTTGTTCAAGCTCTACTTTAGACATTTTTAAGGCACTGTCCCAAGCCAATCCTGGCACAGAAAAATACCATAGACATTCCAGACCATAGTATTCTAAGGACATCTTTCGAAAAAACTCCATTACACAGCAGAGTAAAATACAGTCTGTTTGTACGTATAGATCATGAAATTGACCCAAGTTTTTTAGTTTAAACTTTTTAAACAGGGTTTTTGAATATTCATAATCTTCAATTGATATTGGCTTGTCAGTTAATTGATTATACCATTCCTCAATTGGAGGTAACTCTGTCTCTTTAAATTTATAAAAAGAAATCGAAATATTCATACGGATAAGATAGTTTTTTCTTTAAATACTTTGAATTTTCTCCAAAAGTGTCATTTAAGATTTTAAAGTTATTATCATCGTCACTAATGATTTTCACTAAATTATCAAGACCCTGTAAGACGAATTTCATACTGTCTAAGAAAATTATATTATCACACTGAATTGAAAGGAATTTGCTCGAATTTGTAGGAATAACTTTAATGTTATCAAACCGATGCATCCCGTTTAAAATCAAATGAATGTCGTAAGACCGAAAGTTATGCAGGAGGCAGGGTAGAAGGTCACGCTGTTTAAAGTTAAGGTTACAATGAAGATGACTAGGTCCGCGATAGATGCCTGAAAGGTGACAATGGTCCTTTACAATGATGTCGTTTTCGAATGGGCTTTCACAAATATGGCAATGGGAAGCGAATGCAAATTCTTCTTCCTGTTTTCTAGAAATCCTCATTGGACGATTTTTATACTTATAAATGTTAATGATATTATTTGCTTCTTCAGCAATGATTTTAAAAAACATTTCAACACAGTCACTACCCCTATAATTAAATTCCTTATATTTTTCACCTTTGTAGTCAACGATTATAATGTGGAATCCACACGGGACATGTTCATTTATGACTTTGCTGTATGCTGAAATAGATCCGTCAGACCTCTCTATCTTATTTTTCTTCCTTGATGGTTCTTCATTCGGAACTAAAATACTTTCAAAATCGCTGTAACACACATATCCTATTTTTAGTTTCTTGTGAAAACTAGTAAATTTTGTCACAGGTTTTTCACCTGTCTGCTTATTTATTTCAGGTAATGAAACCTTTTGGAAACCATTATTTTTACAATCATTTATATGAATCGCTAACTTTCCTTTCGATGTCAGAAACGACATACAGTTGTAACATAAAAAGTGTTTATGATAATTACGTTTTCCTAGGAGTGTATTGATATCTGTGATTGTGATATAATGATTAATATCAGCGTTTTTGCTTTGTAGCAACAAAAGATCAATTGTTTTTCTACACTTCAAGTAATTAAATTTTGAAATATATTCTGGTAAAATGTCAAATTTACCATTTTCTAACTTTCTGTACGAAAATATGTTAATAGCGAAGTTGTTCTTCTGTTCTACTCGTTTTACATCAGATATTCTAACAGGGTAAGAAATATTTGAAAAATCGTACAAATGTCTAAATTTTTTGTAGGTACTACTTCGAGAACTATTATTTTTTTGACGGTGTACAGCAGCTAATATACTCCACATGAAGCAAAGGTTGTCATCACTTTTGACGTTTATCGTTACTCGCTTTTTTGAAACCTCCTCGGGGGTTTTTAAGTATGAACCTCCCACCCGAGGTTGATAAAACCCAACGGCAATCTCAATACCTTTCACACTGTCGAGTACAAGACCACTCCCATGCTTTTCAAAAATTTGATTGTTATATTCTATACTTTGCATTATTTCCCGAACAGCGGAATTCGCTTCGCGTGGGTGGAATAAAATTTCCAAATTAGAATGGACAAACGAGCTGATATATTCGAAGGAGTCTTCTGCAATTTTTTTCCTATATTCTACGTTTAGATGAGCCTGAATTTTAACAGCACCTAATTCTTCAACAGAGATCATTAATATTCTTTTCATCACAGATTTAATTTGTCTAAAGTATTCTGATATAAACCCATATTTTTCTCCTTGATGGATATAGACTCTCGCTTCCCCATTAAAGCCGACCTTAACAGTAAAAGGTTGAATATCTTTATTTATTACCCGATATTGTCCTCTTCCTAGCTGTTGGTTTTCTCCATTGTGTTGTCTCATATGATGAATTAATTGAGCCTCTGAGCACTTGAAGGCGCATATCCTACAGGTATGTTCCCCATATAAATGATGCTTCATCAATGCTCGGGTATGAAAAGTCCTTGGACAGAATTCACAGTTGAATATTTTAGTATGTTTCTTCACTCCTTCCATGAAAAAAGTCTGTGAATTATTGTAAATACTGCATTTAAATAATGATTTCAATATATGCAACATTCCAACGAGGAAATCGATTTCGAGTTTCAGTATGCTTCTACGAGTTTAGCACTTATCAAGTTTTTGGGATTTCGTGTATAATTTCAAATATTTTCTCATTTCATTTTTAAATTTGCAATTTTGTGAAATTCTTATGTATTAGCTATATAGTTTTTAAAACGATGGATTTCGAAGGGCTTGATGAAGTTGCATTTCTTTCATAATGAACTGCGGGAAATGGGACATGTAAATGAATTAAAACTATTAAAATGGCTACATAATTATCAAATGGTAAATTTCACCAAGGTGGAGGTCAAAACATATTCACTGTTAGTCCATGAGTAAAATAAGTAAAGGGGGGGATTTAACAAAACAAATAGTGTTTTTTAAGCTGAGGATTTATTAAATTCATTTCTGAAATATCCTCTTATTCTTTCAATGAGGAGTTACTGGGTATACTTTTTTACATGACTTTGGAGTTTTGTCATCGCCACAATACATTTAGGCAAAAAGGATATAGGAAGCGTTGCTCCTTTTAGTGGAAGGTAATTGCCTTCGTTATCATCAAATTGTCGCAGACAAAAATATGTTTTTCGGTTAAATTTAGACAGGTTAATAAACCATTTTTCCCCGATGAATGATTTCCACTCAGGAATGTCAATGTTACCCGTTGTTTTATCACTCAAATCTAAATCTACATTTCTACTTACGCGAGCTTGCCGACCACGTTTGCTTGACGCCTCGTGCTCAGATGAATGAGTTTCCACCGGCTGCTTCTTCATAGCACGTTTCTTCCCTCTGCTAGGACCAGGTTCCTCATCTGAAGAAACATCATTATCAGCTCTACATGTACGCTTTTGAGACTCCTTCACGGGTCTTCCACGTGTTTTAACCGTCTGAGCTTTCTTCATGGCTGGACGCTTCTTCGGTGTTGATCTGCTCCTCGACTCCACAGCTTCGTCCATGACGTAGGAACAAACGGAGGCTTCACTATCACTCAACAAATCCTGGCTCGACATTTTGCTGTTGAATATATGAGTACATTTACATCTAAGAAAAATTTTCTTCGCTTATAATGGGAAAATATTCCTGCATTAAAAGTGTCATTTCATACCTTTTCCGAATTTGATGCGATGTTTTTGGAACTGTAAGGATAAGCCTTCCGAAAATTCACCTCACCTAATGAAGAAAGAATTTTTAAAAACATTAAATGTAACTGTTGATATGATTTTCATTAAATTCAGAAACAGCTTTTATTTTTGACTTACTCGTGAATAAACAAGTTGTTGGCAGTTACAGTGACAATGGTGGCGACAGTGGTTAATGTTCTCGTTCTATTACACTGAAATAGCAGAAATTGAAATTGTTTGTTAGAAACTTATTTGATATTATGATTTTTTAATAAGAAAATACAATCAGTAGAATAATTAGGTGAACACTTACATTTTAGCAGAATAACCAAACGTGACTGATGATATTAATAAAACTGCTCACAAGTTTTTATACCGTTGCCTTAATATTCACTTGAGCTGAAAAGTATGACTTTAAGTTCTCAGATCTTGAGGAACACTCATTATGATAATAGTTAAAGTATCTCAGATTAATTTAAGGGAATAAGAAACGATGCTAACGAAATGATACTAGCATACTGTACAACGCCTTTGATCACAAGTAAAACAACCTCCCTGACTCAGCGATTTTTACTGACTGAAATAAACTCAGAGCTGCTTTGCTGAAATTCAAATAAAAGGTAATAGTTTTGGCTTATCCAGTTCGAACCAGTAAGGTAAAAAAAACAAGTAAATAATCTAAAAAGGATTTTGATTGAACAAACAACTGCTTACATAGAACAACTTTTCCATTCATTTAATATACTTTGTACCTTTTCTTAAGTTAACAAGGTACTTTTCTCGTTTCATTTGGTGAATTTTCATGAAATTCAATGAGCAATTTTCACGTGCATGCATAACTAAATGGCATATCCGAACTCTTAAAGATATTCAGCTAATTGTAAAGTATAAACCCAAATAGATTACGTGATTCTAACGCCTCTCTTGCGAACGTTTGCATAATTTCAGTGACAGCATTCGGTGCAACTGGTGTGAGTATTATGTTGTTTGGTTGATGAAATCGAAAACTTGGTATCCAGCCATGTAGTCCTGGGCTTGAATATATTATTCGGGGGAAGCCCGTAACTGCAAAATTACACCAGGGGGTAAACAAGAACAGTATAATCGTACTGAAGAAAATGATGCCTTCTTCTGTGAGATTGAATATTTGACTGAAGAAATTAGGATTTATGTGAGATGGGCAAGAAAAATTATATGGTTCATTTAACATTGTTGAAATTAGCGGTGACTGAAATGGCAACAACTTTATGGAATAAATATTAAATAGACCGATAATCTATGTATATCGATGCACCAAGCTAGTATAGGTTTGTGGATAGGCGGATTAATTTTTGTACAATAATCCTACTGACATTTCAATATTTGTTGTGAAAATACCGCGCATCATTTTACACATTACTGATATCAAACTGGTCATGCGAAAATACACCATACGCATAAGATGTAAAACTCACCCTTCAAATGTTGTTATTATTCAACAAGTGTTATGTTTATAAAAGAACATACAAGTGGTTTCTATTTGCAAAATATCAATTCATGCGATTCATTGGAGAGCTCTTCAAAATAAGAAGGCTTTTATATCTGTGTAATATCAAGTGTAGTTGGCGAAATGGAATGCACATGCAATTAAGCAAATGTCCCGAATTATTTTCTAAATGTAAAATTATATATTTGTATGCTTTTCAATCAAATTGGGTATATACCTATTCTATCCGAAAAATAACTCATCTTTAAGTGTTCTCATATTTTGCTTCAGTAGCCTTTAGGTAAAAACAATTGATTTGAGGAAGTTTGAAATATAGACTGCATTATAATAATAAACATAATATACCGAAACCTGCTCTTAAATATTTGATGTATGATATCAAGGAGAAAAGAAAAACAAATGCCTGGTTTAAATATCCATGTCGTTATAAAAGGGTTTTCTTTTCCAAAATTTCAACTTCAATAATATTTTACATATGTGAACTTCAAACTGGAATTACCTCAGTTGTCTTGCCCTTATATCCTAGAATCCATTTTAGCCATTTGAAAACATAGTCGTAATTAAAATTCTTACATGATGTGTGTACTATATTGTGAATATTCGTAACTGCTTTACATATTGAATTGTAAACATTTCTACAAGATCTGTTAGTTTCTAGTAGAAATGTCAAAATAGATAAAGCCAGTCCGAAAGCAAAAACAACAAAAATTATTTGAATGTTGCTACCCATGTTTGGTACTATCATGGTACCAAACTTTAGTACTCGGTGGTTTGAAAGGTTGGCTGCCGAATTTGTCATAATTGTGAATATACCGAGCCCACAAGTTTATAATCCCTAATTCTTCTTATTATATACACCAGAATGACACCATAAAGGATATATATTTGATAGGATTGGAAATATATCTCGTTTTTACCAACATGGAAATCTTGCCAATTCCTAAGCTCACCATGTAACTATCAATAGTAAGAATTGCATTTATATCCAGGTAAAATAACTGCCGACTGATTACAGTTCTTCACATGCTCCCAAAGTTGAATTTTTTCCTCGTCTCTATATTTCTCTTGAAACAATTTAATTTGGTTTGATATGACTTCAGATCCGTCAGTGTCTGCAATTGGAATATTGCTTAAATTTATTGAAAAGTTTATGAGCTTTGACAACATTTAGGGATGAATACTGGTATTTTTCGCTAGATGAATATCGTTAGCATTGAGGCCTCCCTATGACCCGGGAACCTTTACCACTGGACCGTGCGCCACGGATTACTTCCGTACAAAAATACCACGAGGTGACCGTGTGAAATATGCGGAATAACTATGGACCAAGAGATCGTTTCCTCAAGACTTCTGGAGAGCAAGTGAAGTGATTCACTGCACTCCGTCTTTATTATATTATCTCATTCTGTACATCTGTCACATAAATGTATCTTAAAGCTCTAGCCGTACACAGATTCCTGTGTATTTGGTACTAACGTACCTATCTTAATCCTAATTGGCCGCTTCGTGGCAGCACATACCTGACGGAAAACTACTGTCCTTCACACTGCTACTTGACTACTCATAGTGATTGCCAATGAAATTCGACGCATTATCATTGGAAAGGTTACTGTTGCGGGAATGTCAATTCCATTATAGTTGTCGATGATCGTAATGCAAACCGGTCGAACCAGTTGTGGCAAGATTGTATGTGCAATTTTAATTTGTGAGTTCCATGACTCAGGTGTGCGCTCGTTTTGAGCAAGTCCTAGCAAAAATGAGAAATGCATTTCTTTCGGTATTTGATAACTAACGCTGAAAGGATTATGTCTGTTTAATAATGCTTTCAATATTTACTACTGTTGGTAAAAAGTACAATCAATGTCCATATTGTTCTATGAAGACATTTTGAAAATTATATTCATTATTCTGAATCCAGTGTATATTCCGTGTCACAAACTAGTATGTATATTTAAGTTTCTATTTCTGTTTAAAACACAATTGTCATTTTTATGGTCTCTCCAATGCCCTTGCATTCCTGAATAGTTGACAATTTATCAAAAACTAGAGCAAACAAATCTTTCCACCGGGAAAACTAATTGTTTTAAAAAATCTAGCTTGAGAAATTTCCTGCTCTGATGGATATTACTTTCAGTTTCACAAGAAGAAATCTCCAGCTTTATGTAATATATTAGGTTTAGATTGAACATGTATGCGCGGTTATGTTTTACTGCGCTTCCTCTGAGATTAAATTTTATTTTACGTGGCATATTTCTGGAAATCTGATATCGATGCCACAGAAAAATGTATGTTGCAAAACGAATAAGGATGGTAAGAAGGTATGAGTTATGAATATTTTAAACCGTATCAGAAAATATATTGTATTGATTTGCAATAACTTTGGTTTACGTGACACAACTTTTCACTCTTCTTAATTAGATTTGGATGTTAGATTTTTGGCTGCTGGGACGTTGCATCTCCTTGCCATTGACTGTGGTAAGATGAACTATTTCCGCCTCCGCCTCGAACATGATGACCACGACCACCGCTTCCGTATCCTCTTCCATTACCTCTAAATGCTGACTTCTGCGCGCTGTTGCTTTGTTCTGATTTCGGATATCCCTTGTTAGGAT
>JAHZMV010003208.1:0-10569 GCA_027743765.1 Coecobrya sp. COE2 | reverse complement strand
TTAATTGAGATTAGTTGTACCTAAAATCAATATTGTTACAATGTTCAATTCCTATTTAGTTTAACATTGAGATATTTAGGATTAAAAACAATGGAACGCTTATTGTATTTACTTAAACTGTTAATTAAATTATGTGCGTTTAAATTGGCAACTAAATTATATGCATTTTTTTCATTTAAAACAGTTTACTTGGTTAAATGGGTGCAGGCCTTGGTTTAAATAAAACATTTTAGCAATTTAAAAAAAGCTCCATTGAAGATGAAGGTGGTATAGTTCCCATAACACAGGCACCGTTTCCTTTTTGAATAGAGATACAAATTTGTTGCATGAGATCTCCAATGGTTATCTCCTGAGATTAAACTAGTGCTTCTTTCAAGCGCATCCTCAAGATTTAGAGCATCTTTACCACATGTTCCTATTGCTATTGGAACACTTGGAGTTTATCATGCTTATTGTTCTGAGCTCCCCCGTTAACCCATTCAATGGCTAATTAAATTATATACAATTAAAGTGGTAACTAAAATTTATGTAATGAAATTGCTAATTAATTTATATACAATTAAATTGGTACATAAATTTGTAATTAAAATATATTTATTTATTTATTTATTTATTAAACTATCAGTCTCCCAGACCAGGGTAACTCACTGATAGTTATATTATACTTGTAATTTTTGAATACATTGATTATGGTAAATTATATAAAACATGTGTTGGAAGACATTGTGTGTCACACAGATGGCTCCCGACATGATGGAAGAACGGGCGCTGCATATACAGCGAACTACGACGGAGAATGCATCTTAGAGTTGATACCACTCGGTGTGAATTCTAGTGTGCTCCAGGCGGAAGTGATCGCCATTGGAAACCTGGCAAGGGCGTTGTCCTCCGCATTTGAAAAAGATAGGAATATTTATATATACTCAGATAGTCTTAGTGCCCTTACTGCATTGGTTAGTTGGTGGCTATATGACTTCACTAGTAGGAGAGTGCTTTGAGTGCCTTAGGCAACTAGCCTATAGGCATAAAGTTACTCTCTCTTGGATTCCTGCTCATGCGGGTTACCTTGGGAACGAAACCGCAGATGAGCTCGCCAAAGATGTGGCTGAGCTCTCTGTAAGTGGTCCAGAACCAATAATCCCTGTTTCCGTTAGTGCAGTGCGGCTGGCTGTCCGAGACTGGGCGGATAAGAAGCACTCCTTAAAATGGAAAAATCGGAAAGACTGTCAACAGACTAAATTGTTGATTGAACTACCATCTCGTGGTGTAGGTTTGTTTTTGTCAAATCTGCCACGAAATTACCTAAGATCGTTTGTCCAGATCATAACTGGACATTCGGTGCTGAAGAGTCATCTTTTCAGGCTGGGGTTGTAGACAGTAATGTCTGCCCATACTGTGGGATGGAGGAAGAATCCAGTCTGCACTTCTTAGGAAAGTGCGACGGGTTCATTGAATCAAGGTGTGATGTGCTAGAGGGTCAATTCCTCAGCGCGGAGAACATTCGACAAGCTACTCCAGCCAGTCTTATGCATTATATCATAAATACTGGACGGCTACGATCGCAAGATCAGGCCTGGGCCGTATGGAGAGCTGACAGGCCATAAAATAAACTTTCCAGTGTAAAGCTGAATGGGAGAGACTGCAAAAATCGAAAATTCGATTAAGCAGCTGGAATATGACCGCCTTTTACGGTTTTTCATTTCATATTTCCTTCCCAAGTTACATACATACATGGTAAATTATATTATTGTATTTTAATTGCATATTTTTTGTTCTAATGGCATTAATCATAGTCATAAATTATTTTAAAAGTTAAATTACATTATTTTAAAAGTTAAATTACATTATTTTAAACGTTAAATTAAATTATTTTCATATCATCGTGGTTCGCATAGTTGTCATTTATTTAAGTATACTTTTAGATATTTTTATTTATATATTTTTGGTTTCATCTTCGTAGGCAGCTCTAATTTGTACATAGTATATCCAGTCATCCAGTCCATCGTGTTAATCTAGGTGGAGTAAGACTGTGTTTGATCCTTTGTCTTTTCAGCAAAAGCAAGGTCTGCCCGCAATTTGTAAATAGATGTTTCCGTTTCAATTTCGTAGGTTCTAAAATTTACTGCTGTCATCTTAATTCTTTCTGACCTTAACTGGCGTATTTTATCTCTTAAGAGATATTCCATTCGTCTTATTTCCTCAGGTACATCTGCGTTTATGTAGATGGGGTGCGCAGTTTCTTTCTTAAGTGCGAAAAAGGTGTTACGATCAGCCATTGAATTGAAACGAATTCGTACATTTCTGGTTTTGTCAGGTTTGTACTCTCCAAATCTGGCTATTGTATCGCATTGAAAGTTGAAATCAGGCTTTATCGATTTGACTACTTGTGAGATTTTATTTTTCAAAAGTTCTTCAGTTTCTTCCTTTTCATCTTCTATTCCTGTCATGATCACATTAATTTTCTTCAATTCCAAACCCATTTTAATTTTGTCTATTCTACTCTCTTCTTTCTAGTTCTTTGTGTAGCATTGCAATATTCTGAGACATGGTCGTCATCTCGAGTTGCAACTTCTCCACTGTTTCATTACTTGATTGTAGACCTTTCTTAAGTTCTTTAATTATCGACTGCATTTCATCTAATAAATCAAGTTTCTCAAGCTTCTCGCTTATAATAGCTAGTATCGAGTTTACGTTTTGACATGAACATTTCTCAATGTCGGAGTTTGATTGGTGATTTGAATTAATTTGAGCATCTTTTTGTGAACATTTCTTTTGTTTGTTATTCATCTTGACACAAGATAGAGAAATTTATTTCTAAATATTTTCTAATTAAATGATTGTATTTCAACATAAAACTTGTCACAGTTAATCATGCATAGCTTGTCTTCTGACCAGCAAGTCGCTTAGCGATAACAATAATTTATTGTTGATTAAGTATGTTTGTGCCCTTACAGTATCAATTTATTACGGCACTTTGTCTTTAAATACGGGTTATTAAGATTCGATACAGGGTTTATGTATTTTAACAATATGTGCCCTTACAGTACACAAATCTTTAATCTCTTTTTCATTTGTTTTTAAATTAGGAATTTCAGCTTTAGTGAATCTATTAGTGGATTTTTGATTAGTCATTGTAAGTAATTAGGATATGATAGTTTAGCATCCAGGGATAGCTATTCTCTTGATTAGCAAGTCCCTTTTAGCTCAACTATAGGTAATCTACCTTCTTGGCGGATAAGCCCAATTAACTAATTACAATTAAAGTTAGTTATTAAAAATAGTATTGGGTAGCTTACCTCTAGGTTAGCGAGCCCAATAACTACTTTTATTTAACTGTAATTATAATTTTCAATCACAAACCACAATCACAACAAATATCAGCTGCCTTTAGCACTAAATGCACAGTAAGCTATTATTGCTTTTAAAAATGTAATTTATAATAACGGTAGTTATAAATTACATCATCGGAACAAGGGAGCTTTGCCGGTTTCAATGATGTATTGCACTAATTAATCATCACTGTTTAACGTAAGAAATTAATTAATATATAGCCAAGTCAGTAAGCTCTTCTGTAGGCACGTCTGCTCTGTGTGTATGCTAGCTATATATGTAATTAAATTGTTAATTAAATTATATACAATTAAATTGGTCATTAAATTGGTAATTAAATTATACGCAATTAAATTCTTAATTAAATTATATAGAATTAAATTGGTAATTAATAATAATAGTAATAATTATTTTACTGTCCGCATGTTTCCTGGAGAGGAAAATTGCACACGTAGACATGTAATACATAGTATTAATGATACAATAGTATTTTGAGGTTACATTAAGGTTTAGTTAACATTAATTATGTCATATCATATTACGTACATTATTATTTATTTCGTCAATAGTTCAGCACATATTATATTTGCATCATTATTGTGGGAGTCATTAAAGTCGTTCTGTTCGCTTAAAAGATACGATATTTAGCTAGTTTTTATCATTGCTTGACAGACTTTCTTACCCAATTGGAACGTGATATATTCTTCCACGGATAGAAATGTTGGTTTTATGGGAAAAATTAATTTGGGTACACAGAACTCCATTAGAGTTAGGGAGAGTAATTTTGTATGCAAGTAATGTTTTCAAATCTCAGTCAGAATACAAAGAAGAACCATTCAAAACTAAAACAAAGATCCTCAACTGTTTCATATTTCGTTTTGCCAAATTCGAACCAGGCAAAGGATCCTTTTAATTAGTCATTTGCTTTTTCGTCAAGTTATTACCCCAAACAATGTATGCATGGTTTATTACACTATGTATAAATGTTGGCTATCGAACGAGAAGGATTCATCAATGTAATACCTAGAATTTTGAGCTGGTTGACACGAGATATCTCAGTACCATTAATAGAAATACTTAAGTCCTACACAGTTTTAAATTTTTTGAAGACCTTATAACCATGAATTGTGTCTTGTAAATATTCAATTTTACCATATTATTTTCAAGCCATTAGATATATTTAATAAACCATTTTCTCTTTTGCCTTTCAAATCGCTAAGATTAGAAGGTTGATCGGTTGGAGTTAAATACGTTCCGTCATCTACGAATAATATCATTTCAGATTATTGAATTAAATTATATGGATTTAAATTGTGAATTAAATTATATGGATTTAAATTGTGAATTAAATTATATGCAATTAAATTGGAAACTAAATTACAATAAAATATCCGGTAATTCATTAGACCAAATTACCAGAGGGCGATTTACTTACATTGGATGCTTATAAAGCTACGAAAAATCAAAGAATTTATAGTATTCTATTTTTCTCATATTTTGGGATGCTGTCATATATATTTTTGCTCTTTTACTGCAGACCACTATACGTACTGTAGACTTTACTCTAATTAGCCCTTACGCTAGGTTCCTAGAGATCGACGTACAGCACGCCAGGCTTACGCAACTATGGGTTTCCCCGCGACATCCTTGCTTTGAAAGGTATTTGACATTGCTGCCACTCCATTTTCTGGGCTGGGAGTCATCGCCCACTGTACCACATTTTGGCCAGAAGTCGGCCGACACCTCTTTTCCCCTCCAGACTGCCTGACAAGCCCTTGGGTCTTGAGAATTGAAAGCAAAGTCTTTCCTGACTACATGGGTTCGAACCCCGGTATCTCCTCACCCAAACCCGAACCCTGAGCTAACAAGCCGGGACGGCTTGCCTATGTGTGTATGCCTATACATGGGAATTTAAAATAAAAGTCCAAACTTTTAGCTTAATAGAACTTCGCGCTAGCAAAACTGGGGATTACCTGCCTAAATCGAGTGGTGCACCATTTATAGAATTTTGAAGATAATTGAAGTTTGAGAAATGCACCGGAATCTGCAAACAAATAGCACCGACAGCTGTCTTATCAATTTTTATTTCAGCTAAAAGTTAAGTAACGGCAAACTCAACAATTTTGCTTTTTGCATAAATGAAAAAATTTCCATATATCGCAATCCAATTTCAAACCATGTTTTGAAGAGCGTGTCCTTCAGATTAATTTGCTGATCACATTGATCCTTCTAGTCGCAATGAGGAGGTGCGCAATGAATAGGTTTAAAATTCTTAAAGTTTTGCAAGATTTTGTTTTCAGTGATTCAGAAACATCTTCAACTTCTAATGTAGACCATTAGGCCAGTTTTTTATTGTCAGAGAAATGTTTAGCGATGAACTGTTTGAACATTTTCTTTTTTCCTAAAAAACTGATTTAAAACATGTACTGTTTGCACGCCTACTCACGGCGACCAGAAGACACACAATGTCCACAGTAGATGAATCTAGAGGAAACGCTCTTCAAGCATATATTGTGAAATTTAATTGCAATATGTGATTTCGATATTATGAGAACACAAGAAGGCAAAAGTTGGCATTTATGCAAAACAGTAAAACAAGCAAATTTCTTAAGTTTACTGTTTAATAACTTTTAGGTGGAAGGTAAATTCAAAATTTGAAAAGGTATCAGTCATTTCGTAGGTTTTGTAGCCGTTTGAGCAGCTGGGTTACTCATTATATCACAGTAAATTCTAAACACCGGAGTGGTGTTATACCATTACACCTGATAATGAGTATCTTGCAGTTGGTGCATAATACGTAAATGATATGATAGAGCGAATGTTTGGAATTATTTAATTATTCGCAAAATTCTTCCACTGATTGTTCAATGTTTAAAACTTTAAAAACGCAACATTTCTTAGCCGTTGACCCACTTGGTAAAACACTTCCAAATCAGTTTGAATTGACTCTTTTATGGTAGTATGTGAAGAAATATTGCCCTATGCAAGGTTAAAACCTACCAATATGCAGGTGGAAAGACAATTTAGATTTCCTGCACCGATGCTATATACGAATTCCAATTTACTGACATTGGATTTCTTTCAAACTTTTTTCAACACACATTGAGATATTTGAATAACGTAAAATGCATAAGGTTGCAAATGAAAACTTCAGGGTGTTATTGATCACTTTTCATTTTTTTAGGTTTTCCTAAAGTTTAACTATTTGTTTTGAGAGTCTGTCCAAAAAGCATGTTACTGGTAATTCGGGATGTTTTAAGTAGATAATAATCTAGAAAGCTGCTCCTTTGAACGTGCCCACATTTGATAATATCGGTAAGTAGCTCTTTCTAATGCTTAAAATTGTCCACTTGAGTAATTTTATTCCCTCGTCACCATTTACTAACGAATTATTACATTATCATTTGCATATTGTAGCCGTAAAAATTATGCTTCTGGCACGCCAATTGCGTATTTTAAATAGCCCTTTTTATAGTGGGTAAACAGTTACGACATGTTGCCCAAACTTTATTTCATGCAAACGGTATCTGAGAAAAATTAATTAACCTTGTATTACATGATATGACAAAACGACTTAGCGGCTCTGAGTCCAAGTGGTGATAATATTTGATTTTGACTGTTAATGATGGGATTGTTGGTGTGGAGGGACCTGGGATTGCTTTTGCCTTCGAGTGTGTTTAGTATGATCACGAAATAAGATTAACAATAAACAATAAATAGGAAGCATGTTACAAACAGAGTTGCAAAAAAGCACCAGGACTTCCCAGTAGCACCAGTATACTATGCATTACATTTCACTTACTGGGCTTGTAAATATATTTTATTCATATTTGTTTGAGAACTTCATCAAGATCAAAAGCAGTTTTCCTTTGCATTCCAAACATGAGTGTCGCAAGAAATGGCAAAACACCCTATACACCAGCAAAAGTATATTTTGTGTTACCTAAATTAAGGAGAGAACAGGCAAACCGTGCAGCATTGAACCGACAGGAACTTACTTACTTAAGGCCTAGAATGCAACAGAAGGAAATAGAAAAAGTCGAATAGAGTGAGAAGCAAATATGTGGTTTTACGTATAGTGAGTGGGTGGCTAGTTAGAGAGGGAGAGTGGCTACGCGTGTAAGAAGAGAGACATAATCAGTACAGGATGTAGCAATGTTTCATCACCATCACCATCACCACATCATTAGCAACGAAGTACCGAGGAAGGGGAAGGACTAAACTTAAAAGAAGACACAAATTCATATTCCAGCGAACCTAAAGAGACAATAGGTGTACCTATCAGTTCCTACGTGAGTACAGATGAAAAGCTAGACTTGGCGTTTAAGAAACTGGAGGGATTGAACAGGCGGAGACATCCACTCTACTTACTGGAGTGTGCCATGACCTCTTGGTGTCATACACAAAAAGCATCATGTCATACACAAATCAGCTAACCGCTATCAGTGTGTATAAGTGGCATTGGATGCAATTCCGTGCATGCATTTAGCAATTCCGTGGAATTGTACGCACTAAAGGATACAAAATCAGCGGCCACTGCAAACAAATTGGAGGAGGAAAATGTTTTGCCGTTAAACCACACCGAACAGGATTGTAACTGACAACACCAAATCAATTATTTCCGGGGTGGTACAGACCTTGTCCAGAAAATGGGAAATTCGTCACTCTTTTTCATCACCTTATCGTCCACAAACTAATCAATCAAAGGGCGTGAATAGGGTGGCCAAGACAAAGCAAATGATCCATTGTATCTAGACGGAGGGTCACAGGATATCTGAAAAGAACGGGTACGGCAAACCAGCTGAAATCGGTGGCTTATGTCATGCATACTAATCGTTTGTTGGAAAATTTTCACGTGTATTTTAAATTCCTAAACGGAATGACGTCATCGAAAACATTTACGTAAAGTGCGTAAAATTCCTTGGTTTGTCACACCCTTTGTTCAGATATCTTGCTAAATGGCCTAGTATCTTCCGGCTTTTCATAAATTCTTTACATCACGACAGCACGGCGTTTTCCCTCGCAAAAATTATCCTGAATCTTTTACCTAATCTACCATACGACAATTTGATGAGTGTAACGTCAGATGATGATGAACAAAATCCTCATCATGATGAACTTTTTATATCTCATTTTTCGGAAACATAATCCAAATTGCCAAGAAAAATTTTGAGATGGCTCAAGACACTTAAAACAAAAAGCATGATCATCATTATCATGTAGAGTGTTACTCTTTTTGCGACCAAACGACAATTAGAAACAGCGTTTTGTCGAGTAAGGAAAAGAAGATCACATCCAGTCTTTGTCCCATCTAAAAGTATATCGGAACCATCTGCCCAGTTTGTAATAATGGGACATACCAGGTCACTTTTTCCGATGGCTCCACAAAAGGTCCCCTCAAAGTTCAAATACACGTTTCGACTCCCCTTCTTTTCACCTTCCCACAATTTTCATCAATCCAAGCTCCTTCTCAACCACCACCACCAGCCTCTCCAATACCACCGTCGTCATCATCTATCTCCTCAGTCTCATCTCACAACCCACACTTCCTGCGACCACGATAACTACTAAATTATCGTGCGCTTTGCTATGGGTTAATCATTTAAGCGAAGTTTCCAACTATCGGTTCGAAAATCATCGTCTTGGTCGGGGGAATTTGTAAAACACCCATTGAGTGAGCACACGTCAGGTGTACTGGACACGAGATCCAGTTTTAATTAACCCGTTAGGAGATCACCTGGAATGGATTCTGGTGAGAAAAATCTCTGTGCGCAACAAATTTTTATCATTCCTCTTATAGGAAGGCTATATATTTCGGCTAATTAAATAAAAATAACTAAAGCAATTAACATTTTTCATACGATAGTTGTTCCTTAATAATATACTTATCAATTACAAATGCTGTAATCATGCAACTTCGAAAGCATTTAATTCTGCCTGTTGCATTAATTATCTATGGAAAATCAATGGGCGTGATCTGAGCAGGATTTAAGCAGAATCATGACAGTGGGTAAAGCGAAGCCAACTTTATTCGAATTTGTGAGAAGGAGAGATACAGGATGATTCATAGTTTATTTGTACATGGTTATTCACGTCTAGATTGTTTTATTATTCATTATATTTCATGAATGACAATGCATTCTATTCGGCAGAAAACGTAGATTATCATTAGTAAACCGGTTCACTTAAATCTGCGAACATGACACCATAAATTGAACCGGAAGTAGTAAATGTCATTTTGGTACTTTCCAGTGGTAAAATCGGTCCAAAAAATATTTTCTCAACTTTTGAATCTAAAAATCAAATTACTTTTAGGATGACAAAATGCAATGTGACAAATTACAATAGAAATATTCGGCCAAAGACAATTTATGTAACCACCATGCATTCATGGAAGAAATTACTAAAAAAGTGGAATTCAGTAGGATTCACAAAAATTGGCCTAATATTTAAAAAAGAACACCCCTATCCATGTATCGCATGTTAAAATGCTGCAAATCTACCCACTCTAACGGTTTACGGCACCGTTCATTAATATATTGGCCTAAAGCTGTTGAAAATTGCTGTTGTTCCCATGTTAAAAGACATGCACAGAATAAGCTGGTCGTCCAGTTAAAAAGGTTCTATGGAGCACATGGCTGGCTACAAGACGAAGTTTGTAGTTTTACTGGACATATCAGGCTTTGTTTATAATTACTGTATCGAGTCAAGAACAAGCTGCTTTAACATGTAAAAATATCACGTGGACAAGTTTGTGTCTCAAACTACGAAAAGTTCTGTGACACCTTGATGGTGGTAAAAGAAATTAGTGACCGTACAGCCAAGCCGATGATGTGGGAACCACATAATGTTAAGCGAAATATTCAGCACAATCTGAAGTATCAATTTCGTCTATTGGGAGAGGTAAGCATCGCTTCAATTTTTAACAAGAGTACCATAATGGCAATCGGACTTCATAAAACCAGGATTTCTCACACTTAGAATCAGTAGTGGCAACAATAAGAAACAGCAGGACAGACCCTTGGCAACTAATTTTCTTATTCAAAAGATGCCAGTGAAATCCTCTAAAAAGCAATTTCCACGGACCTGTTTGTTAATGACCTATTGAAGCAGACTTTTACACAGGAAGGCCAGCTATGCATTGAGTCTTTGGAAAGTTTGCAATTGGAATAGAGTCGAGTTATCCCTGATAAAAGGCAAAATATTTTGGAATCTTCCAAAAGATGTTGCCTTATAAAT
>JAHZMV010003207.1:0-10798 GCA_027743765.1 Coecobrya sp. COE2 | reverse complement strand
GTATCGTAATCATTATCAATCACTACCAACACCATTGCCACTGCCGTCAGCATCTTGTTTCTGAAACATTACACCTACATTTTAGTTGTAGGCGTATTTTTATATTGTTAGTACGGTGTGTATTAACCGTTCCAGAAAACCAGGTCGGAAGCAGGAAAGAGACTGGAATAAGTGGCAGTGGGAACCTGAGACGGACTATGCTTTTTATTTTATTTATCTAGTTTTTCAATTTAGGTATCTAGGTTTAGTCATAAACTTAAAATGTTAACTAGATGTTATGTAGGTTTATTTGGAACTGTGGAGTTTACACCATAATTTATAAACAAGATATTGCCAAAACTTAGCTATTAAATCAAATAAGATTACGTATTGGTCTGAATGGTTATAGTTATCCGTCAAAGTTTTTCAGTAAAAATTATTATTATTATTTACTATCTAATATAAACTTTCGAGAAGGTAAATATAATTCCTCCTCCCTGCTTGCTACACCCCATCAAATGAAATGAAATTAAATTTAAATATAAAATCTGACAGTGAATCAAAATTGAAAACGTAAATGAGTTACTGCTTACACTAGCGTGTTTGCAGTGGGGAAAGCTCGTGTATACACGAAGCACAATGTTTTCCCGGTATTTGGATAAAGTTTACTGAGAAACAACCGGAAATTCAATTGCCCGTTTTATTTGCCTGGCTTGCCTACGGCATTAGATAAATCTAGACTCTGGACACATTCGCAGAGCAGGATAGAATGAACTGAACTATGTGGTTCATTTGTGAAATAATAGACAAAAGCTAGGATATAGCTAATAGGAAGCGACTTGTAGTCCAATGAAAATGGTACTACCTTTACTACATATCAACTTTTCCGCCGGTTCTCGCATTATAACTTACATTTACACACAACTCAACAGAATCTACAGCACACAGCTATTTATTTAATACACGTTCTATTCGTTGTATATAAAACACGTTTCGCTATTATTTGCTACTTACTTTCTCTTGCTAGTAGACTAGAACTGATTTAGCTTCTGCTTACTGCTACTGACTAGATGTGACTATCATAGAATGTAAAGACCACAAGAACAATGTGTCCATACAAAAGCCTTTGTACTTTGCAATACAGCTTTCTCCTTACTCTTGTGTTCTTCTATGCATTTACAAAATTTATTACACAACAGCCAGTGAAATATTTTGTACAGGAGTAATATGCTGGTAGTCATCAACTTTCCAGTAGCAGTGATGATGATATAAAGGCCACTGGTACAATTTCGTGTCGGAAATAAAAGTGGCACGGCGGCGACTACACAAGCAAAGTCATACGGAAAAGTCGTACTATTCAGTATCCGCTGTGGACATGTTGTGTAACTTTCCCTGAATTGAAATAATGATGACGATGATGATGTTGGTGGTGGTAAAGCTAAGCTCCATAATGTGCTGTGTGAATTACGCACACATATAACGCAAAATCAAAAATGCCTCAGGTAGGCATGTTTGCCACTACCACATTGTTACATGTTCGTTACAAGCAACGTTTACTGTAGCCATCCATGTAATATGTAATGCGTTCCATCTCATCCAGGGTTTTCTCTTCACTCTAGCATGTCTTATAAGTCAATGTGTGGGCCAAACCAATAATTTACATAATAAATCTCCTCTCACCACCGCTCTATTTCGCGTGTGTTTTCCGAAGATACTTGGAGAAATATTAGGCTATATTATTGAATAGGAAAAACCGACCACTGAGTGTTCCTTTCGTGTACACCCACCCAAAGCCATTTCTTGGTATCCATTATCCCGCTGATATCATTTTTGTTTCTCGAACGAAGAAAAAATATACACTTTCATCAAACATACAAGGGGAATATTAGAAGGAACACAGATATTTTCACTTTAATTATATAGAAGCCGCCACAGGATCGTCGTATGTTTAGATAAATCCACGAGGAGCAGGGAGCAACGCACATAAAATGAGTTTGCAAATATAATGGCCATTTGATATGTTTACAATGAAGTGAGGTGCCTTTTGTCTCGTAGATTTTCCAGCCTTATGTTTGCTTTCTCTACTTGACTTTGTATCTGAAAGTGGAGGAGTTTGGAGTCGAGCAGGAGCAGCAGCAACAACGCCGCTGAAGCTTGAGCTGCTCTTTCACATTTCATTTCTCATCTTTTCTAGCATTACTTCTCCCTACACTTTGTATGAACGAACGTGCTCCTTGAAGGGAAAGGAGTGGAAATGCTTATGCCATTGAATTGATGTTGATGAAGCTCTTTTATGTACATAAAAGAATCCTCATCTTCTTCAAAGTTGTTCTTCTGAGGCGAGGAGACGAACAAGATATAATAACAAACTAAACATGGATGGCAGTATAGCGGTCGTGATAGTAGAATGGTGCATGGAAATGAAGTAAGTAGGGCAGTGTGGTGCTGGTGTAGAGTATCGTCATCGACGCATACATAAATGATTATGGCTTGCATACATCCATACAACGATGCGAACTATTGCGAACAAAGCGGTTTGATACTACGTAGGTCCGTACACGACTACTAACTCTCAAGTTACCGTTTTAAAAGGATATTTAGGTAAATCCGCTTGATGTTCCATTATGAAACTCTTTTGAATGTTGCCTTTTTTTCTTTGGCAAAACAAGCATGCAGTAATGGTTTTTATTACTGCACACACGTAACTAAGATGGAATCAAGGAAAAGCAGGAGAAGCAAAAGAAGTGCTATGGAATAATATGGTTTACCTTGCTCGTTCACTGACACGGTAGAATACTTGTAACAACCATTCACATGGATTGTGTACCACTGCTAAGGCATAATCATAATCATCATTTTTACTCCTTCTTACGATCCGTTGTTGTTTTTTATGCCATCATCGTCTTCTCCGTCGTTGGGCTTTTTTGTGCAGAAAAAAATGGAAGAGGAAGTAATCGCAAAACTGAAATGTTCTCACAAAAGAAGGGCAGATAAAGGAAGGAGTTTTTTCGGTTTATGTATTCAACCGATTTTGGATTCTTAAAGTGTACACATGTAAATGAACTTTTTCCCCGGGTTCAGTTTCCGTTTACGAATTTTTTAAAATGTTGATACTATCTCGGTGTACGTAACGTGTGTGTGTTCAAGAAAAAAGCTTCCGTTCGTGATCTGCGTCTTCATCATATTATTCTCAGAGAAAATAAGAATACGAAGAAGCAGAAGAGGAATGCGTCAGCAAGAAGGAAAAGAAAGTCCCTTGAGTCATCACATCAGAAAGAGGACCGGTATTTTCTTCTTCTTCTTCCGCAGTTAAAATATACACAACTGCGACGACTTGCGAGCAGCGGTGGTGATGGGAAGAATAATAACAATAACAATATTGTTGCTTTAAAAGACTCCCGAGTCCCTTAAGAATAAGTGTGCCATGGCATGTTGAACTTTTTTGTTTGTTATGCTACTCTACTATGTAGATTACATTGCTCACGATACATATATATACGTATCTAGCAAACACGCATAAATTTTATACGTTTAGAAAACAAGCTATAAATATTATTTTTAGTGTGTACTTTGGCTCGTATTCATATAGCTGTGTAGCAGAGCGCTTTACCCGAGATGTTTTTTTGCAAAACTTGAAGAAAATTCTTTAGGGGATTATGCAAAGTTGATTTCTAATGTAACTCAGGAATTTTCCGCAATAATAACAATAATATAACGGCACAAGCAAGCTGTAAATAACTCTGTCATCCTCAAGTCAACTCTCCAGCGAAAACAAACGGGGAACCAGGAAAAATTCTCGTATTAATACAATACTACTTCTCACAAAAACTTCTATAAGTGGGTACGGATGTGGACAACATACCAAACCTGCTTGTGTTTCCGCCTCATTCTGTATAATACGCTGGCGTCAATGGAGTTAGCTGAGAAAAGGACAAAATGCCGGGTGTCGACAGTCACTCTGACAGTCATAGCATAAAGGAAAGGGGTCATGCCGCAAAACAGATCCAGCATGTAGATGAGCTGATTCTCTCAGGACTCGTCCACTCTCTTCCTAAATCTATAAGTATATCTGTTTGTATGTATCACTTTTTCGTTTTGTTATATAAATCTGTCTTCATAAAATATTTAACAAGTGAGCGACTCAGCTGAAAAACAAAATGTCATGTACCGTAAAAACGAATACTATATAACATTATGGATAAAGTTGACCAAATAATATTATATTACTTAAAACTACAGTTAAAACTAAAACGGAGAAAATGAAATAAAGTAGTAAAGGGTTTTTTGTAAAGTAAGTAGTATGAATATTCTTACTAGGCTCTCATCAGGCGCCATCAGAAGTCCCAACAAGATCAGGCTTCAAGCTTCACTTTTTACTTTCATCTCACTCGGGACAGGTGAAAAGAAAGGAAATTTTCATATGAAAATCTTATGAGGCCGAGAGTAGCAGCGTCAGTAGGAAATATGGAAATTCACATATTGCAATAATAATTCAATTCTATAGCTTCCAGAATAACACAGTATACACCAACAAAGAAAAGAGGCTTATTATGCATTGTTTTGCTGAAAATGTAACTTTTCTTTAAAACATTTCGTAATTCCCTTATGCTTACTCGCTCAAACTTCATCTTTTGTCGGGAAAGAATGAGAAAACTGAGTGGGAGTAGAAACGAGGAATGACTTAGAATGAGCAGATGGGTTGCACCAGAAATAGCGCAAAAAAGTGCTGTTTTTAGCCTGAGAGGAGTTTCAAATAGGTACATTATATAACTAACAATTATTGCGGTTATATAATAATATATATTCCTTGAGAAAGTCATTATGTTTCTACTGCATAAGAAACGAGAAATAAATACATGATATACATATTTATTTCTCGTTATACATAGGTATAAGTTTGCAATGCATAATATGCTAATTTACACTACATCCTTTAGTACGTGTGCATAATGCATCGTAAAAATGAATCAAATTTCATTCCTCTGTCATAAAATTGCTATTTCACATACACATTTATGCCCGCATAATAAAATAAATGCACACCTAATAGGGTTTCAAAATGTTCATTTTCATACGGTAATAACTCCAATTTAAGAACAACAAGCATGATAAAGGAAAAGGTGTGGAGTGCCTCTACACTTGACTTTGCGTTTTTTTTAGTTTCCCTCAAATATTATGTCATCACTACTCACGCTATTCCTGTGTAATAATAATAATATGCTCATTTTATGTGTTTAAGGTCTTTACCTACGTGCGTAAAAATCCTATTACTATTTAGTAGAAATACGATATAGAAATTCGGGGAGAGAGAAATTTGAAAGGGAATTACACGGTACACGTAAACCGGGTCGAATCTGTGGGAATTTCCCTTGCTAATAAATACTTGAATTTTTTGTTCTACACACAATTCACTACTATTTTCACTCCTAAAAATCATTGCAATCTTATATAAAGCAGCTGGAAGATGTATGTACGATCCTCATTTAACAATTTAATGGGAATACCCATATACTTTAATAAAATCATGTTCTAAGAATATGTTGGTAACTTCTCTAGTTTGTTCATGGTTCAGCTAGCTTATGTTAGCCTAAATCATAATGGGGAATAGGCGTAGTTCCTTTAATTTGAATCCTACGGTGTAATAAATGAACTTACTGATGGAATAACTCGGAAGTTTAAACACTCTTACTACCACACCACTCTTTGTACTATTGTTTAACTCTGCATTTTTTATTACTTTGAAGCAAGCCTATGCAAGGAATGTTATAATGAATATGGCAGTATATAGCCATATAGTAACCATTCCATTACACATTGACATATAATCACAAGTTATATCGATTACAGTTACCACCATTGCATTGACCATGAATTATTAACTGCCTGTAGTTGTACAGTTTTGTAATATGTACTTAAAATCAATGCAATCATTACATTGTAACAGCAATCTAATATTTTATGAAACATATAAAAATAATATTTGCGTTTAACTATTTTCATTGACATCACTGAGTTTAAAAATACAACATTAGAATTAATATTGTCAATGAATTCATGACATGGTGTCCGCTGTGCGTCTTATGAACCATCCTACTTACAATGTTTAGTGTTCATTACAGTTTTTACTCAAATTACGGTAGTACCAATCATTCACACGTTTTTATCCATGCAGTGGTAAAGCCACTACAAATCTCATCCTGTTAGTTCATCAGTCCCAGAACGAAGCATAATATAATATCATCTTGTAAAAATAGGATATTCATTTCTTAACTATTGATAGTTTCTGAGTGTACATACGTACATGTACATCTTAACTGATTTTCTAGGAAACTTATTCAGTCAGGCCAAACATTCTCATGAAAATTAAGATTTAACAGTAAAAATACAAAGATGATGCACGTTTATCTTTTGAATAAACTGTATAAAGATTTAGATTCAAGGTTTAAGTCGTTAATTCAACAATCCTTGTCAACTCCATTACATGTTGTTTTCTATATTTTTTGATATACGAATCACTACAAACATGAAATATGATACCGGGTATCCCTCTGATTCAGGTGCAATCGTGCAGCTCTGTAATGAAAGGGAAGAAGCCTCATAATTTTTCATGAGGTACATTTTGTCAGCTTTTTATGACACAAAGCCAGATGAATTGGGTAAAAGAAGGGATTGGTAATGTTACATCACGCATTAAATAAAGCTTATCGCATCACGCAAAAAACAACAACACCACTAGTAACTAGAGAAAAAAAGATTTGAAGATTGGAATCTCTGAAACTTCCATTATAAATGTATCTACCTACGTACATTATTCGTTTCCCTCTGCCACACGTCGTCCATCCTCATTAAAAGGCTCGTATAAGATCACTTTACAGCTCCATAAATAAGTTTGATTTGTCAGAGAGTCAGAGACACAGAAGAGAGACGCACGTACAAAAGAGACATATAATTTGTCCAATTGTTCATCGCGCTGGTTTTACGGAAGAAGGTATACGTGCAGCAGAAGCTCACGGTACAAGATAAAGAATATGTTTGTTTAGTTTTAATTTTAAAGGTTTTACTAAAATCATTCGAATGGTAGGAAGAGGGCTAAAGAGATTTATCGGTTTTGTTACTACTACTCTTCTGATAACTTTAGAAAATGAATGAAAGAATTAAATAAAACATAAAGAAGGCTTCTCTCACAGTATTGGTTTTGAATAATGTTCTAGGTGGTTTTGTTACCTTCAAAAGTGATGGTGTTCATTTACACGATTTTGACGTTATTAAGAAGAGGATAAAAGGAAGATTGGATGAATTAAAGGTATGCGCAAGTATTAATGTATGAATTTTGGAATTTAGTGAATTCTTTCTTTTCTTCTGCATTTTACCCGTATTATCTGTAGTTATATTAAAGTTGGGTGAATATTTATTAACGCTTAAACTCCCTCCACACCGACACGAATGTAAGATGTGTACTTCTCAAAAGGGGTATTTACAATTATACATATTACATGTTTCCTAGTAGAGGTAAAATTCATTCAATGATTTGAAATGGTTGAAAGGGCCGTGAAGCCTTTGAGCAAGGTAATACGTAACGTATATAAATAGTTACTAGTGTTGGCTTTATATACGTCAAAGAATCAGAAACACATCATCTACACGGCAGCACCAAGTACACTTACTTATTCTCTATGTGAAGGGGAGAGAAACCTATAAACTCAGAATTCGAAATAGAACGTTAAGCTGAATATTATGAAGTTTTGCTTTTCATCTCATCCCAAGCTTTATTCTGATTACTTCGTAGTATAGTAGTTGTAATGCTACTGGAATATACTCGCACACACTTCGATTGCTGCTATACGTATTTTGAAAGGGAAGAATGTATGTCCCTTTTGTCCTCATCACAGCAGTAGTCTCGCCAACACCAACTGCTACAAGCAAAACAAATCTTTTTGATCCGGACTTATCGTCTGCTTGAATGACTTCTTTCTAGGTTTTCTGTGCACATGAATTGTATGAGTAATGCATTTCAAATGAATGCAAGATGTTGTTACTGAAACTGAAGCGGTAGCGAGTATTTTGAAGACTATCATAATCCATATAGGTAAATGTTGGATTCGTACGATATGTTAAATAGAGATCATCATCATCATATCATATCGGGCTGTATAAAGTTTATATTTTAGAAATCAAATATTTGGTTAAATTCGGTAGTAGTCAAACTGACACACGATACAATCATTGTGCACTGTTTTCACATTTTCGGGCTAAACAGATACAAATTACATCAAATGAAAAATAGTGGCACATACATAATACGCTGATTAATTTATTTGCTTATGCTTTTTGATAACGACAAATACATGCATAATTATTTATTTGAATCATACACGTTTATTAAATCATTTAAAAATTTGAGGCTCATTCCTAATCTTTGTACTTTGAAATAAAATATCTGGAAATTGCAATATCATATAAATCTACTATCACTCCACAAATGAAATTTTAGTATAAAACATACAAACTCATTTGTACATATGAAGATTTGATATTCCTCCGACTGTCATGAACAGTGTAAGTGTACATAGTTAACACCTACCAACCAGCATTTCTCTACAGTATAAAGTCAGTCATTCACCCTTACCGTTATATAACGTCTTATTAGGTTTATTCCCTCGTGACGTGACAGTGGAGTTGCAAAAGCCTAACCTAAGAAGCGCGCAAAAACAATCTTCTATACGTTTAGTCTGAAAATTTGACAAATATCCACAGGGGGCCTCACTTCCTGCTCGCTGGCTGTTCCTTTCTCACTGATTTAGACATAGTTCTGAACGACACATTACTGTACTCATCGCGGCATATCGCATGATTGTGTCAACAGTGTTTTTAAACCATCAGTAAACAATTGATAATTCAAGAAAACAAGGACGACAATTATATTCTCCACAAGAATAACTACTAAACGAACATGCCTATTTAAATATCTTAGCTCCTGGTTGGTGCCTGGGGTTCAATTCCCATTATCACCAAACCTGTCACTCTCCCGATTCTCACGAAATCGGCATGGACTGAATATAGAATGTTTTGTCTTAAATGCATAGCTATTCAGCCTCATCAATTGCTAAGTAATTCATGGGACATCTTTGTCAGAAACCAGTACAATCATATACATTAACCAATACGGGTTTATTGACAGCGTCAGTCAATGAAAGTATATCCCTATTAAACAGCATTACATACCACCACCATTATGTTCAACTGGCCAACACTATCTAATCTTACAGTGTATTTACCTAAAAATACGTGGACTAATCATCATCATCAGTTGAATATGGGTATACATTCACCAATCACTGAAACGAATGGAAGCTTCTCACAGTAATTCTACCTAAATTGAAAGGGGCAATTATATAGCTGTGATATGAAATAGTAAATTTTTAATGTTAAACATGACATTATCAACGTCACCAAAGAACTGTTACGTGGACAGAATAAAATCTATTTTACTGAGATAAATATTCGCCTCCTGTGTCTCTCTATCTATTTAAACATAAGTTAACGTTTCACAAAATAAAACGCAAAAAAAGAAAAATAATAATTATAAATGACATTTATACCCGAGTTAATATTACGGTTTTTATTTTCTCCGTACAATTTTTATCCATGTATATTATACGTCTAGAATTTTAGACGCAATAATTTCAATGGTAAACCAATATACGTCCGCCCTTTTCATTTTTCCTTGTCTGATAATTCATTCATCATAATAGTCATGCATAATGTTTTTGTGTATGTCCATTCCACCACCATTTCGCGAATAGTATCTTGCATAACTCGGCGAAAATAGGATTCCACGATAATAAACGGCTTCTGTGTTACGGTGCCCAACGGTATAGTTTACAACAAGAAAGAAATTATGCATTGTAATGGACATATGGAAAGACAAACGGAGGAGAAGGCGAACGATAACCAGTTTGTACTTCTCTTTCTTTCATTCCGTTCATTACTACAACTATTTAGGAAATGCAGGTAGCAATCAAAAAACATATGAACACCGCATGTTTAAGCTGACATTTTACAGAATCCCGTTATGATTGCTAAATGTTGCATTGTATATCCCACACTGCTGTCAACTGGTACAGCACGACTTCATATGCTACGTCCATTTAATGTTGTAAAATTCAGGGACACCCATAAAAACTCATAATTATCACCAAACTATCCGTTTCAATGTTTTTTTTTCTACTTTTCAAATTTGCTCTTGTCTGAAAACTATACACCGTAACTCCATTTGCTACTGTTAGTATAAATAAGTAAACTATATCCGCTCATTTAAATTCAACCCAGAACAAAGAAATAAAAATTACATTTTTATGCGACCAACTCTCGCTGTACATGCGAATTTTATTTTTATATGTGACGACATAAATGAAAAATGAGAGAAAAATAGCCGAGCCCGCACACACAAAGAACAACTGTGTAATTTGGGCACTCAGAAAAAGCTTCGTTTTTAGAGTAAAGTGGACTCATATCATATCATACAATTAGAGCTAACCACCACACCAACTACATGCACAAATACACACAGTTTTTGTAAATACACAAAAAATCCCATTCTCATCGTTCCCGTCGTCCTCGTTTATTTTTCCGTCACCGTGAGAGTCTAGTTGAATTTTCAGCATTATCATCATCCTTACAAGTAAGGAAAATTGCAAAAAATGTCTCGTTATGTCATTCTGTACATTTTCCTACTTCACATACAACTACCACAGTCATTTGTATTATTATCATCACACTTCGTGTTTGCTTGCCTACGCCTGTTCTCCTTTTTCCTTTT
>JAHZMV010003206.1:0-11584 GCA_027743765.1 Coecobrya sp. COE2 | reverse complement strand
TGTAATCAGAATTCTAATAAGGCGGTGGAACTATTAATATAAGTAGCATCACAAATATTTCCATTAGGTATTTCGAAAACACAATTACAGATAATGCGATTTGACAGAAGTGGAGCAGTACAATTAGCAGAAATGATATACTCAGGAGCACACGTTTATAACCAATAGTACCCAACACACAAAAAACGAAACTCTTAGAAGAGGCTTCAAAGCGAGCAAAAGTAGTATCAGAAGCTTCTGGCTAAAACTGTAACTTGTATAATTCGGTAAAACTGTATTTAAAGGCAACATATTGTACGTTCCTCTATTGGTTCGGATGGAAAATGATATAAAGCCTGTCGTATATGATTAGGCATTTGCAAGCGAAATTGCATTAAGATCCAATGGGAATTTTCTGGTGTGCTACAGTAAACAGATACCCAGAACACTAGCAAAAAGGTACAACTTTTAGGTGAATATGGATTAAACCTGCAATATGAGTTGTCATTACTTGGTGTTGGCAAATCGTGGACGATGTAACTAAAATATTTAAGTCTATTTCCATAATAAAAATATGTTTTACTGGAACAACTAACTCGTAAGTGACACTAGCTCTCTTTAGCATTAAAATTTAAGTAAATTAGCACTGAGTATTCAATTCGCTTATCCTTTTGAAGTGTCTGCGTACATTTCTAAGAATCAAGACGTTGTGAAGACTGCAAGAAGGAACATTGTTTGTAGGACGATGACCTGAATTGTTTAACAGTAAGAGCAGGAGAACAGTGTGTTCATCTTCTTTTGTAATGTTTCATCACGAAATTGTCCTGGATTTAATAAGGAAGTATGTGTTTAAACATCGTTTACTAAGTGCAAATATTAAGGTCAGCGACCTTTTCTAAAACAAGTTCTTTGTTTCCCTTCAACTTTCTCTAAACCGTGTACGGTTGGGCTGCTACAAGCAAGCAAGCAAATTGCTGGTGATGTGAAACTTTGGGGACAAGAACCCCATCCCATTTATGATTTTAAAACTTTAACACAATTAAAACGAATTGTGTTGCTAATGTCTATAACGATTTGAAGTTTTGAGCAAAGTCATTGACCGATTTTAATGGGAAAGATTTGTTAAGAGACATTCTTGCATTAGGATGACATCGCTGGAATAATTCTTTTGGGTATTTTTGACTTATTTACTATATTTGCTAATTTAATTTGAAAATAAGGAACTCGTGTGAGGAAATCAAGAGAAATGAAAGGAAAATTAAAACCATAAGTTTTTATTTAATTTGCAAAAAGCTTTGCTTCGCGTAAGACGGGGTTTAATATAAACCTTGTTTTCTGCATGTTTTTCCTTTAAAGAGTACTCAGAGAATATTTACTTGATCCCTTGACAACCTAAACTGTAATTTACGCCGACAAAAGGGTTGGTGGGAGCTTTTATAAATTTACTCAAAAATTATTAGTCGGTTACCGGGGGGATTATTATTAAAGAAATGAAAGCAAAGAGCAGCAATTTATAATCATATTGTTGACCTGAATGATGCTTCCGAACTGCAAAGCACCCCAAATGGAACAAGTTTCAATGCTATTGGCTTAATACATTTCGGGGAGTAAGTTACCCCAATAAGTGGAAACGCATTTTTGGGAGAACTTTTGCAAAGTCAATAAAAAGATAAATGTCCATCAGATTAAAATTAATTAAGGTTTATTATTGTTTACGTAATATACAAACAACTGAAACCAGGGTGAATTTATCAGTTCCAATAACACATTTTATATAGTCGTTATGATATCTATTAGACTTTAGGACCCCATTTAAAACAACAGACGGACAATTATGTGACTTTCGTCTCGATCACAAAAGTTTTTTAATTCATTGAATAGGTTTATAACTGTCTGTCTAAGCTATCCACCGTATGGCAAATTTGCTCAACATTATTACGATATAAACAAAGGGCATTCCTTTCTTTTAAAATATTTCAACTGTTACCCAAATTTACGAAGGCATACGATCAAAGCATATTTTTGTTTGTTTATACTGGGAAAGGCCATGACGGCAGTAAGAATTAATTTTTGTAAAGTATTATGTAATTGAATTAAGATTTCGGAAAACTGGTTAAAAGTGTCTGTAACTAAAGGTAGGCTGGAAGTTCACTCACTGGAAACCTTTGGATGATTAGTTTCAGTTATGATGTCTGTGTTTTCATACAATTTGTAATATTTTATTTTACACATTGACGTCAAATTTGCTAAATGTTATAAAGCTTTTACTTGTTGCCAAGACGTCAAAATATTTCTTTTGTCGGGGTTGTAGGTGTTTTCAAGAGTCTATTTCAACCTCGTCACCTACACATATGTTTGGTATCCGAAATCAGACTATATATTGCATGTGAAAAACGATAGCATCAGAATCCTTTAAGCTATCCAACAACTCTGGTCGGTGTATTGAAATAATCCCCAAAAACCAGAGTAAAGCTTTATTTTAAGAAGTATTTCCATAAAACGCCTAAAATAACTTTTGTTTTCGGAAGTATTAAATAGTCAAAGAACACAAAATCGTTCAAAGAAAATGTATTTTCTATAAATAAATCATACCATATCTTAGAAAATAATATTCTTCTGTAGTCAAAAAAGTTGGCTCATTCTTTTTGAAAACAAATCACACATTTCCATAATCGTTCAAGTTTTTTTTCGTAGCAGAAATGATCACACACGACAAAACGTTTTCTAGATATCTTTTCACATTTGTTTAAAAACGTTTTTAAAATGGAAATATCAAAAGCGTTATTAGATTTGAAATAAAAACTTGGCCGATCAGATTTGCTTGGCCAACTTTTGCTTCTGGAACAGTTTAAAATATAAACAAATCCATATTACAATAAGTTTGTGTAAAGACATAATCTTATAGATGGATAATATTTTGGAATTATAAATGAGCACGACGTATTTCTAGACTGAAGACAAAAACGACTGTTGAGTCATATTAATTTTGTAATCTATTAAAAGAATATAACGGTCGTACTTGTAACGTTTGACTCTTCATTTAAAGACTTAAATAAAAGTGAAAGAATAAACGTTCGCACTTCATTCCTGTCACGTAGCGTGTATCGTAACAGGCCAAAAACTCCGTTTATAATAAGATGTCAGAGAGTTAATACATACAAGTACGGACAGAAAATTTTAACATTTGGAGCAATTGTGTTTCCTATTATATAATGGGGGAAATTTATTAAAATTAAGCAACAGACTCCATTGGGAGGTTTCTGCTGACAGTCGGTATGTCTTACCAAACTTACCACATGAGAGAACATGAGCACATTTTGTACATTTTTTTGCAGTTCTAAATATTATATAACGAACGATGTGTGATGTAACAGTTAATACGCGAATGAAGAACACATTTTTCTCTCAGTTACCCTAAAATAGCAGGTTTTAATCGTGTGTCGTTCTTGCAATCCTTCCTGTCATATTATACCTAAAATTCACTACTCGACATCAATGTTAATGCCCTACTCGTTTATAAGTTACAATGCCGTTTGCTGTGCACCTAAATATTATGTGGGATTACACAAACAGACTTTATATACATAAACCAATACAATTTATGACTATATACGTTCACCATTACGCTGGCACGGTACGATATGTAATTTGTCGTTGTGTAACGTTAGTGTACTTATGTATGTTAAGCTTTAGAAATGAAATTGCAATAAATAAAGCTTAAAACGCCAACAAATATTATGAACTCCAAATGTGTAATACATTACGCAATGCTTCTGCAAAATCATATAAAATATATGAATGCATGAGATCGTGTTTCGGTATTTGACTCTTATACAATTTGTGACAACTCCTATATAACAGGGAAATCCTAAATTTATCAGTTTCTCTTGAATGAAGAAGCAGGAACAAAACTAAACATAAACTCCATTGTTTACCGCGCTACATTCTTAACAGATATTATCCTGTGACGACTCAATAGTATTTTATTATGATATGTATAGAGAGAAAGGACAATGCTTGATTATGAAATGAACGTCGATTCAATTTCCAACTATTGATTTCAGTTTTTTGGTAACCATTTCACGAACAAATTTTAAATACAAATTGGCATAGTAAAACTCATAATTTCAATTATCACTTTGTTCAACCTCTACTAAATGAATGATGCAATACAATGTTTACAATTGAGACGAGAATATTATCCTCTTCTTGTTCAGTCGTATGCAGAAATATTTTCATTTAATGATTTCAACACATGAAAAACATAAGATTTTTTTCTGAAATTGAACACCATTTAGATTATTTCCGATTTTGGCATCCGATAAATAAAAATTTTGTTGCTTAATCTCGCCTCGTGAAATCAAAGTAAAACTACAGGTTTATCAGTGCTGGGTAGATAGTAAATATTAAGACGCTTTTACCAGAAAAGCAGACTAATCATTCAACCATTCTATGTATACAAGTAATTATAACGTATGTTTCATATTTCAAGCAGACCCACACTAGCACACGTTTTAATCTAGAAACTGGAAGTTGTGTATTCATGAAAGTTGGAACTAATCACTTGTAAATAATTACTTATAATTTTTAATGAATAGAAAAGAACGCTCCCTACGCGGATAAATACGCCGGCATTTTGTAGTACTCCTTGCTAACGAGATTTTGTGCCAATTTACCCATTTAATTTGTTTGGGAATAACTATTGCATATTTTCTCGTCCTGTTCATTAAAAGTATAATTCATCTTTTATATTTTGACTACATGTCTGAGATTTTACTCATCGTTCCATTGTAAAACCCTTGTACATAAAATTTGAATGAAGAGTTGTATGGGATAGGTTTTTATGGGAAAGAAAAATATAGCAAAATAAAATGGTCTACGAATGTTTGCTCTAATTTTAAAAGCAATCAGGAAAAACCAGCCATGCTACATACACTACAGTAAAGAAATATACGTCACGTAACTTGTAAACCATGTTAAATCGCAAATCTCGAAGGCCATGATTTAGACCAGCTTGGGACGAAAAATTTGGGCGTCGGTGTCATAGGAGAACTCAGCGGGGCTTTCAGATGCACTTTGTTTCATCCAAATCGGTTCGCCCACTTTGGAGTTAAGCCACCGACAATATTTGCGGGGTGGCATGTTCCCATGCTTAAATACCCCTTATACTCAGCAACTTCACTTTTTCGATCTCGTCAATATTGCAGGAGGCGTAATTCGTAAGTGCGTGAACCGATTTGAATGAAACAAAGTTAATCGGAAATCGCTCACCGAGTTCTTCTAGGTGGTATGGGCCCAAATTTTTAAACCCACGTGGGTCGAAATCACAGCCTAGGAGATTTGCGATTTAACAAGGGCCGTAAGTTACGTGACGTATATTTCTTTACTGTAGTGTAACACTGTATCAGTGGAAGAAATGGGATATTTTCTGTGATTACTGGCTGTGGGAAAAAAGGATGCACTACCGACATTTTCACACACCATAATAACAAATTGTTACAAAACACATTTCACCTATATTCTGAGAAATACTTGTTATCTGTTCGTGACCTTGATAGTGTGCAAGCTTAACGTTGATTATGAAAGTAAATTTAGTAAATATTATTCTCAAAGCAGAGGTTTATCTTTAGAATGAAACGCTTGCGTGTTTCAACCTTAAAAAGATTGCAACCATAATCTAAAATATGTTGCAAGTACAAGATGATGTCAAAAAATAGAAATAACATTACTGGGTGATGGCTCCTTATATGTAATTTTAAGTGACATAATTTTTCTATGTGATTCTAAGTCACAGTAAGCCTAAAAGCTGCCTTGAACATACAAACGTAAATGGAGAAACTTATGAATTGAGCCCCGGGAAAAATATATCAAGACCAATGACGGTGTAAGAAATAACGTTTTGAGTGAACTAGCTCCATATTTACACTACAAACATGACAACATTTACAAAAAATATATTCACTTAACTCTCCTGAAACTATATGCACTTTGCAACTTTTCATGAATGAAGTAAATTTCATACCCTGAGAGCATTGAAGAAATCCACAATACAAGGCCACTCTTTATTGCAGAACAATGTAACCAAACATAAACAAAATATTAGATAATAGAAAAAAATGAAAACGAGAGCAATATTACAAAGTATACTCTGTTTTTAGTTTCCCATTAAGGTTCCCTGAGCTGGTCCCAAAACTTACTCAATAATAATGGAGCAATCTTTAACATTTTTCTAATGTGCTATAGAGTGTCTGACGTTAAAATAATTGATTAAATAAAGTGAACATGAAATTCATTTGGGATAAGGTGTTCAGACATATTGACACATACACAAAATTCTTGAACGTTTTTGTACCGCAATAGTGATGGTTTGAGAAATGACAATAAAACAAATTGACATCTGTCATGGTATCCATACATGTTACTGGTTTTTCATGGGGTAATATACCTTCCTGTTAGCTCGAAATAAGAGTGAAATGTTCATGGGAAACGTATTGAGGTGTACTGGCACCTATAATAGGTATTCACGAATTTACTCATAGGCGCTTTAACAATTTTTTTTCTTTCATTGCATTTGGAATACAGGTAAGTATGTAAAGAAAATCATATATAGTCATTTTACTTCCATCTTCATTGTATACGATATACATTTGACATAGATCATGCGGGAGCAGTTCGCCAATAATTCTTTTTTTCTTTTTTGTGCAATTAAGTAATACTGAGTTTAGTGGAGATTTGGAACGCACAACAATGTAATATACGCCATTTAGTTAAGGTCCCGTTATATTGAATGCTTAGTTATAAATAGAAGCAGACCCATCATAATTTGATAGAATCGATTTTTATTGAATATCAAAGGTGTACATTTTATCAAGTTAACACCACAATGAACAGCAAGGTGACCTAAATGTTGCGATTGTCTAGGCAATGATCAACGATTATAGAAATGGGAGTAGGTACATTTCAATACAATTTTTGTCCAATCTTCCGTATTATTCTTCGATGGCGAGAGTAAATGTTTTGGGTATTATTTTGCTTCAACTAACAAAATTTATCATCACATTATATCGCCACAGCGCACAAATTCCAATACTTTGCTTTCTATCCATTTATATTTTTCAGATGCGATACCTAAAGGAAACATGTTTGTTGATATACGTCATCGAGTTAATATACATGTCATTTACCTTTCAAAAACCAAATTTCAATTGACACACGCAAAACATGATGTCAGATAAGCAAACTTTCGCAAAACGTCACTGGCTTAATGCTACTGTCATTTTGATATATAACTAAGTTTCACGAATCATATTAAAAGTTTTTCACTGTTTCTGAGTCCAAGCAAATATCTGTCAAAACTTTCTCTTTATAGGTGTGTCATCTGATATTACTACCCAAAAATAACTAGTGTTTGCATGTAATAGAGGCTTTACGGATCCCTTCTGGTAACGCATGACATGCAAAAATAACGTATCATAACACCTAATTGGAAAAGAGAAAGCGAGAGAAATTAATGGTGATTGGCAAATATTAAGAGAAATTGTATTTGGCGTTACAGTTAAGAAGTTAAAAGCACTTTAAGATAACGCAAGAAACATCGTCAATTATTGCAAAAAATAGAATCAAGTCAATAAATCATTTTATTATAATTAGATCTAGTTAGACAACTAAGGAATACAGTTCATTCCAACCATTTGCATTACATTTAAGCAATCGTATTACAAAACTTGACACTTCCAATTGGCCAATTGGCCAATAAATCTAGCCACATGTTTGGGAAATATCCGAATATCTGGCAGAAGGTATGATAAAAAACGGTAGTTTAATAAATTGCTGTTATACGTTTTGACCGCAGACAATGACTCATCCTTCAGAAAAATGATACAGTCGTGCAATTTTCTGCCTTGTAGAGTACATAAATATAATTGCATTAGTGCATTCCACTTTCACTTGGAGATTTGTCAGAGCCCATGATGCAATTTTTTGGTACTGATCCCTTCATACTAATAGGTAATATGAAACAAATTCCTTCGAGAGCACTTTTAGTTTCAGGGTGGAGCGACGACTAGTTTTGGATGTGTCAAGCTTACAGATGGTATATGAAATTCTGTCACGTTTTTCTATATTGATTTTTAATTAACTTGATATATATAACTTGTCTTCATGCCATTAGCATTATTATAGCAGCAACAACAAAACGACGATGAAGACAATTAAAGTGTAAAACATGAATAGAATTCCGAGTAAAATACTAATTGAAAAACTAAATTTTATCGACTTTTGTAATTGTCAAATACAGTAGGCGATTGTTTCAACTTTCCTTGTTACTTTAATTTGGGTATTTGTATCCAGAAATATTATGTTGCTAATAATATTCCCACATTCAACATTTCGAATAATATTTTTGGTTGGCTGGTAGAGTTTCTCTGTTGTAAAAGCTCAACGGTATAAACAAATAAGCTAACTGAAAATGAAATAATGGTCAAGATTTTTCCCATGTTGGAAGATTACTTAATATTGATAAGAATGCAAACAATCCATAAGTGTATGGTGTTAAGTTAGTGCAAGAGAGCAAATTGTAAACATGGAATGTTTAATTATGCAGTTTAAATCAGCCGAATCCATTGCGACACATGCCCTTAAATAGTGTACCTTATTAACTATAACTAAGTTTTGGGAAAGAATGGTACAGGACCCAGATTTTCCCTTGAATATGCAATCTCAAGAAAAACAATTTGCTCTCCTGAAGCGACACTGTATTTGAATAGAATGATGAGAATTGAAAACGAAATAGAAACAAATGACCAGACTAAAGTTCCCCAAAGCTGGTTTGGCTGAATAGTTTTGGTGAACTTGAGTACTTATTGTTTCCATCATGACCATAGGACTGCAAGAGAAAGTTTTTATTAGTCTTGTTGGATATCCATTTGCTTAAATTGCTAAAGCCAATTACGCTGTGCAACAAATTTATAAACATTGTTCATAAGCTACAAGTATTCCAGAACTGCCAATTCCAGAAATATTGTCAAATGCAAAACAATTCCAATTAGGCTTAAACGAAAACAACGAAAGGAAATCGAAGGAAGATTAAATTACATGAAAACCTCATACTTTTCTATGAAGGTCACACAATCTAGAAATGAAATATGATAGTATTTTTCGAACATGAACGTATCTGTTTCGATAAATCTACTTTTCGTTTGGCCGCCAGAAAATTGCCTTCTAATTTTTAAATCCCCATCTGCCTGGCTAGCAAATATATTTTCTGCTCCTTTCCACCATTTGCAACTTACTTTGAAATGAGCAATCAGGCCAATGCGGGTGGTCAGTTGGTCATCTTGCAACACAACAAATTAGTGAATAGTCTAGACTCTTACAATTAATTTGACCCTCAATTACCACTGTGATCAATTTGAGTGCAGACTAGCCAGAGCAAATTAGAATGCGGTAAACGATACCATATAACTTCTAAATTAAAGCAACATGACTTCTCCCTTCCAGTGCTCTGTCAATTTCACTTGCATTATATGAATGATTAAATGATGTATCGACCTTTTCCATTTTGCCACCACTTAATATAGACTTCATGTAAAGAGCTCGTAAATTTTCTCAGGAAGAATATTTATAGAAGGGCATTTTGCATCATACTTGGCATCATGCATCCTTCTAAATCCTTAGGCAGATTTTCCATTTATAGCACCACAGTTTATTTGCATATTTTACCGTTGAACGAAGTACATAAAAATCAAAGCGAATATTCACAACGTCAGCATTCATAATAAAACTTGATTTTCGTTTAATATACTGAACACGTTTTTTTCTTATTCCCGAAAAGGGTAGCAATCAACTGTCAACTGAAGATCACTGGAAAATGTAGTAAAAGGTAGCTATCAAATAAACGAGGAATGCAAACGTAAAAAGTTAATAGAGAAACCCAGATGGCAGACTGTTTTTATGTGTCACGTACTTCTCTACGTCTTACTCGTTTCTCTGTAACCCTGACAGAAGCGTACTGTTTTTACATCAAGATAGCGATAAATCACTGTCCACTTTATAAAACGAAGAGAGCTTCATTTTTATTGTCTGTAGACACTCGTGCCGTATCACAGTGCATTCTTTAAGGTTATTCCAACATGTATATGAGAATATTAGGGGACGAGGAGAAAGGTGTCAATATTCTAATCCTAGCTTGAGGGGTATGACATCTTGACATATTGCAATATGATTGCCTGGACTTTTCCGTACTGGCTTTACTTTATGTAACCACACTATGCATTCAAATTGCTGCCTTATACAACCAATGCATCATGAAAGAAACGACATCAAAGGAAAAGTAATCTGTTCAATGGTGTCATTGAAATGGTTACCAATACATTATCCAAACAGGCCTGGAAATCGACACCTGTCCAGGTGTCATTCTATAGGGTTTGTGGGAACACTGGCGACATTGTATTTGCTGATGTAATAAGTGTTCTGCTGGATATGTCACTTCTGTAATAAGAAGAAACTGCAGATTAACAGAATGATTGATGGTTTCCTGACTCAGCATGTTTTGACAAACCACTGGTAGATAATTAGGTTTCAGTCTTCTTGGCAGACCCGCCATCTTACAAAATTGTCTGAGCATTTTTACAAACGTCAAAGCATCTGAGCTCACATTCAAAACATAAAATCAACTTATAATCTTTCATCACGCTGCTACATTTTATCCTCGTCGCCATAACATAAAATGTTAAATGTCAGCGCGATATTATTATTGCCATAGTAAAGCAATTGGAATATCTTTTTCTAGACGAACATTTGGAGTTAATTCTACAGGTGTGGTTCCTCCGATTCCATGTTCTACGAAAGTTCAATCAAGTTCCCTTTATACAAAATATTATTGTAATCTGGCAGAAAACTTGTTGCAAAAAGGAGAGTAGCTTTAGTTTCCATTGTAATAAGAACAACACCCACCTTACCACATTTCATTCTTGGCGAAAAATTTCGCGCAGGTTTCTAGAATATCCTTCTAATTTAAGCTCACTTCAGACGTTAAAGTTACGTAAAAATGTATATAAATTGGTTTCTTCGTTTATGGATTAATCACTGTGTACTGGATTTAGTGTTACACATATGCCATTATGGTTTTATTCGACTAAAATATGTTTTATGAAAGCTCATACGCGTTTTGTTTATTTTGACTGACTCCATATCCGACAAATGAAATTTTTAAATGGAACTATGCACTCAATAGTATTAAACGACTATGGGGATGCTCAGCATTATTTCTTGCAGATCCGCAAACTGACACAATACCACACATTATCCACATAAAGTATACATTTATAGGAGTCCATGAAAATCCATTCTCTCCATAATTACTTTAGACAAGCTACCCCTACACTAGTCATCCTGGTAGAAAATCACTCATGTGTAAGAAATCCCTTTCTGTTTTGAGTATTGTCAACCGAACAAAACATTTTAGTTCATTTCGCCCACAAAGAAAATTTTTGGTAACCCACGCCTAAGTTGCATCTTTAAATCAGCCATTGGATATAGAAACAGGGCTTGTAATTTTAGCAATCTCGCTACTGAGGGAAGAAGAGTTCATGTCCGAGTTTTGTTC
>JAHZMV010003205.1:0-21211 GCA_027743765.1 Coecobrya sp. COE2 | reverse complement strand
TCAAAACGCATTTATAATAGTGTAGATATACTGCCTTTAATGTACCCAAAACTGAGAGAGATTGATACGATATGACTTCTTCAGAAATCCTTTCAGTGCTAGTTGGCTGATTTCGTGTCTAGACTATTCTTCTTGCATTTACAACTCACCCATTTTCGAAGTAGCACGCCGGTAAATTATGTTCAGAATTATTGTACCGCAAGAGGCCGGTCCATCCCAACGCAGTTATCAATAGAATAAACTGTAGCCATAAATATGATGATAAATTTAACGTGTGACCTCTATACATATGGAGGAACCTGATGATAAGAAATGTCCTTCCACTCCACTGTAGAACAACAACTCCTGAGACTTTCGTGAATTTGTAAACCTTTGATTTTTCTAACATTTATACAAGGATAATCCACCTGTTGGTATTGTGTAGCATACGGAGTGATTTATCTCCAAGTTGTGATTTGACAACTAGCAAGTTGATGGGTTATTACGGTTCCATCTACTTTGGCAACACATTGGTTGCTCAGAATTAGTTTCACTGCTTCCGTTAAAGGAACAAGAAGCCGATAGAAAACATCTACCTATCATTGGCATAACATAAAAACAGCGTAACATGAGCAACATTTTTGCAGCCAATGGTATTAAATGAATTCTGTTTTTTTATGTAATCCAAGTTAGCTTTTCCAGATATCTCGTTGTATATTAGGATTAAATTTTCAAGCGATTTAACTCCAGTCATAGCACATACCATAGTTTTTAAAACCTGCACGCGGTTAAGGTAAACCAATTCATGTATATTTATGAATAGTTAAAGACAACATATTATGTCATTAAAAAACGGTTGAAAAAGATATTTCCAATTTTCTGAGCGTCTCCAAGATGTTTCGAATTCATCGAAACTTAATACCAGGTTGATAGTTTTTTGCTGGAAGGAGACAGTAATTATAACAAAAAGACATCTACTAATGCGGTATTCCAGTTTATGCTCTTAATTGGTTAGAAACGTCTCTTTAAGAGGTGAAGGTAGATGTGTATATTTTGCTGTACAATCGTTCACGTGGATTCAGTTTTTCAACGCTATAGGTCTCCTGGAGATACCTGAAATAATTGTATTAGAAGAATGGAATTCCTTTTTGTTTATATAACGGTCTAACGCATACACATGATGTAGGACACTTACAACTATATGATATTGAATTGAGAATACATTCCATACCAGAAAGACTTCACAGCAACGAACACTTCAATATATATAGCCCAATCAAAACTCGAGTGACTGAATAACGGAAATATGAATTTTCTACGCATTGTCAGTCTTTTTACCCTAGATCCTAGTTTTAGTTAAGCATTACATAATTCGAAACACCTTTTTGGTATGTTATCCAAACAATTTGATAAGCTAACATTCCAATCTACGACCTGCATTTGCACGCCGACTACCTACTGTTATACGGTGGAATCAAAATCAAATGGAAGTAACGATAATAAAATAATGCTAATAGTAGTGAAAATGAACCATAATTTCATAATTTTGCATAAAGTATTTTTCATTCCGTTAAAACGAATCAATCCATCAGTAACCCATTTAAATGGAAATAACTTTCAACAAAAGTTAAACAAGGATATGATGAACTTAAAATACAGGTTAACTATGTAATTTGGATACATCATTCCTAGCCGCCGTACATCTTCGGGATGAATTGTTTGGGGTTGTAATAATAACTATATAATTCACCGGAAACACTATTTAATATAAAGTTGATTGAATATTGTGGATTTCAAATTGACTGTGTGATGCGTTAGCATACATGTTTCTTGCTAAACAGGAAGCATTACTATATTGTTGCAATGCGGTTGTATAATTCCTCTGCTGCAATAGTCTGAAATGCATCCATTTTCGTAAATTGTTTACCATGCTATAAATAATCATATGCATTTCTGAGAAATTCAACATTATCTAGCAATTTTGATTTTTGAAACTGGCTAAGAATTTATTATTTCTGGAATATCAAATCAGCAAAAATGCGAACCGTTTTGACAAAGTATTTAGATAATGTTCGATTAGTTTACTAATTAATGACATTATTTATTAATTTCAGGTTGTAATGTCCTTAAATTGTGAAAATTATAGCTCACAATATGCTTGTAGGTAGTGCCAGTTCATTGCAGTATTGGAAAATATTTTTTGAATTTAGGGTGGTATTCCTCTAAAGGATTGAATGACTCAATATACGTGCATTTATTTGTCTTGCTGAAAAAATATTTTTTAATATGAGATTCTTCGGTATGATTTATCAATCTGTGTGGAACTAATATCCATGATTTGCACAGAATAAGTAGTCTTCTTTAGTTTGTTAAGTCTCTGTTTAAATTCAACAGATAAGTATAAGTACTACTCTCGACTTTTAATGGATCTGCCAAAGTGCAAATTCTATTGGAAATATTGTGAATAAGGCGCTTGGTTTCAAATTTAGCTTTTTTTCCTACTTATCACAGCATCGTTCACTTGTGGTTTTACTGTGACGATGTTAGTTATATACGGCACGATTTCACTTTTTAGCATTAGCGATAGCTATGTAGTTCAACATGAATGACAATAATGAGATTGGGCATATTGAAATATGTGAATAACGTAAAATTATTAACTTAGTTACTGAGGACAAATATTTGTATAGAAATAGGCATGCGCTGCCCACTTTGCGTACACCCAATAATGTTCGTTGTGCTTGTTGACAGATATTCATCTTTTATGAAGTTAAGTACGCAAATACAGTGGGTAAAAAAATACCTCGACAGGAAGCCGTGATTTGATTGCCCGAGCTTGTACATCCATTTATTATCAAGTATCGGGCACAGACTGGATATTTTCTTGTGGAGAAAATACTGCTCTTTCACATGGAATCAAGATTTTTAGGGTAATACATGAATTTTCAAACTTATTTGGAAATGAGTTGGGAAAACCCAATAACCAGGTCAAAAAAATAACTGGACATATTTTGAAAAATATTTAAATTAATTATTATTTTATTTTAACTTGCCGGAAAATCACTTTAAATTATGTAATTAGGTGTTATAGGTTAGTTTCGTACTAGAAAGAATGTTTTTCGACCGATTGACCTTTAGAAGTGACGCCATATGAATAGTGTAAACCTTATGGCGTCATATTTAAATGTTCCTGAACTTAATGTTTGGAAACATTTTGAAATCAGAATTGATTGAAGATCATGTACTAACTTGTTAATATATAAATATATTCCAACTCAAACTTGCATTTGAATATCACGAGCAAATAATGTAATTCAAGCTCGTGATTACTACCTCTTCTCAATTAACTATTTTTGTCAGTAAACTGTTTTATATTTTTTTAACTGATGACAGAGTTATGGAACCTAATAAACTGTATTTGTGTAAGTAGATGAACATCGGGGTACTTGATACACAACTTGGATGACAAGGGTATCGAATTTTTAGACTATACGATAACTTGAATTACAACCTCTATATGTGGAACATGTAATGTCGGATAATGTAAACGTAACCAGGCTACCGCCTAGATATACTGCGGCCGACGAAATTTCGACTAGGAAAATAATCATTTTTGTAACAGATGATAAGAAACCTACATCATCAGCAAGGTAGTCTCATCTGAGGTTTTGCAAGTGATGAAAAATTATTAGGATTAGTTTGAATGATTATGGTTTATGTAGCAATTAAAAGTCTTTATTAGCAATGGTCTAATCATGAACATATGGAAAGACTTTATTTCCATTATTATCGAATTTGGCTTCTAAGTTTAGCTTAGTTTTTAAACCGCTCATTAGCAATTATGTTTTGATAAAAGGTTTCCATTTCACCAATACCATGAAAGCAAATTTAATATTCAATATTGCTAACTACCTTCGAACTGTGACAAAAAGTTCGCTACTTTTGTGCTTTATACCCAAAAGATTAGCAGTACACAAACTGTTAAAACAACTCCTGTTGCTTGTTTATATCAGGGAAACTTATAAATATTACTGCTGCCAGATACGTTCAGAGAAATCCGTTAATTCTTTAGAAAGAATATAATTTAATGTTTTCATCTAAATTAATCAGTACAAGACTCATAATCTATATATGATTACAAGTAAACAATGTTTTTATCTTATTTGAGTTTGGTTTTTATTTTTGAAAAATAAATTGATACTGGCTGATAAAAATGTATTTATTAGCATTATAATTTAATTAAAATTGCCACTAATCAACTTATCATGGATTAACAGGTATGTCAATGGTATGCTTGTTTTTGGGTTTATTTTACTTATAGCCGTATTTGAACAGCAGTATAATGTAATTATTACTTCTACATTTTTCTGAGCCATACAATAAGCTTACATTTCATATGCTAAGGGAAATCGTTATGTTATGTTAACTTCTTGTTTTTAACTTGATAGATAGATTAATAATACTCAAAGATAAGTTGGTAAAAAATCATACATTAAGTTTATCTACATTATAAATCGAAGTGCTCTGATTTGTAAATGTTATTCCAATATTGTACAGCGATTTAAAAATCCGTTCATTTTTAAATAGTTCGATTTGTAAAGTTTTCCAGAGAATTTTCACTTTTGTTGCTAGCGTCAAAGAGTCCTAGGAAATAAATTTGGGGAAGATCTACATCCATGACATATATATATATGGCAATCCTATCTAACCTATGTAATGAGTAGGATTAGCAGATGTCGTCAAACGGGTACAATAATCACGGTGAAAAAAGTAAAGACATATAGTGGGCAGTAACCTGTCGTTGAGGTAAATTGAAATGATTCTTTTATGACACCTAAGCTTGGAAATTATAACAAGATAAATTCAACGCCATAGCAAACGTTCCACTCAATTTGTAAAGCATTGAGCCTAAAGCTAATGGCCCTTCCGAAACTCTGATTGTAAAGATTGAATTCAATGTAGGAACTTTTATATACAATAACAGTTTCTGGAAATTAGGGCTAAACATATCGTAAGGTTTGATTCAAAATGAAGGTTTTGCAAATGTAGTCCATTTAATCTTTAGTATTTAGATATAAGTAGTATAAATTTATTCGACCTAGTTGTTAATCAATATGATGATTTAGACTTAAAAAGTCTCCAGTGATTAACCATAAGTTATAAGTAATTAATGGAACAAAAATGTTAATGGTACTGTGATTGTATATTTTATTTGTTTTGTCTTTATAATTTGATTTAATCTGTGAAAAATAAAGAACACCGTATACATATTAATATGAATTCTAAACAACACTTATAATATTTATATTATTTCACATATTCAACATTTATTTAACACTAAAAACCTTCGTACAGCATTACAACACCTGCAAAAGTCCAATCTAGTACATTTGATAAGCGCTGATAATTCATGACGAAATTTATGTTCACCTCTCATGTAATAAAATAAAAACCGACGATAGTTGCATGCTCCAGTTTTATACATTATGCATTCACCCGTGAGCCCCAACTGTCTTCTCCAAGCAATGGATTGGCATCCAACAGGAATGTACAGTAACTTTTTAAACCCAGAATTCTGCATTTTCAGAAAACATAAGCTACTACCTAACCGATCTCTTGGACGCGATTACAGTTCTATGGTTTTCATTAGATGAAATTTGCTGAGTTGACCGACTCATCAAACATTTTCATATCTTCATCTTTTTTCCTCTTTTTTCCTATGTTGTGGTTGCCCTGAAACTAAAATGAAGTTTCTGTCCACGACTCACTCATAAACACACCAGCCGAAAACAGACCCGAAACAGATTGCAAGGATTGCCTGTGACAATGACGAAAATATTATAGTTTTATGATAGCAAAACATTCGCTGATTTCATTCACTTGAACCACTACTCATGGGGATGTAGAATAAAACACGTTTCATGGGTAAATAAATATCCGTAAGATTAATGCAAGTACTTATAAAAAATGAGAAACTTTATATGGATATTCGTATTTCCTCAGTGTGATGCAAATATGTATAAGTGCAATAAGGAAGCAGTCTGATCTGATATTTAAATTTATTTTTAGTACAAATTAGATCATTTTTATTAAGTATATATATAATATTATTGTGTCGTTTAAATTCCAATTAACAATCTTTATTTAATTTAATAAAACAGCTATCTCTCCTAGTTTACACCGCAAATCCATTCCAAAGGATTTACCTTGACCCACATACAAACCAATGTGCATATTTGGCTGAGCTTGGCCTACTTTTTGTGATGGAGTGCAGAGAAAATGTGCAAACAATATACCACAGTCATAGAATCTACATTGCAGAATGACAAATTTCAGCAGTTTGTGAACGGCTCTGATGTATTTACATATAATAAAGTACACCACAAATGCTTGCCGCTTAATAGCTACCAACATTTAAGAAGAATATACATCATCACTTAGTTCTTTCAGCCTTTCCAAAATCATAACTGTAAGGGGGTGAGAAAACAGTAATGCTTTGAGGTGATTTGGTTTCTACTATGTGATATCACCATGTCCCCGATTGGGCGTCGTCAAACGACGCTTTTTATATTTCTTGCTACAACACTATTTGTTTTAAAGCAGCAAGTGTATTTTGAATTGAATATGTATACTCTGAGTTTTCATTGAAGTGTAGCTTCACTCAACGTAAAAGCGAGAATAGATAGAGGCATGGCAATTCTTGCTAGGACAGTAGTAGATTTTAAATCGGGCTGCCATTTTAATACTCAATCAGACTCCCAGAAGCTCCACATCTGATTCACTGAAAGGATTAGTATGTAATCAAGTCTAAGTGGATTTTAAATTTTCCAAATAAATTTCTGAAAATAAATTTAAAACTTTTAAACTACGGGTTCCCATTTTTAGTGTAAAATTTATTGAGTGGATATCTGCTAACAAATTTATAACGATTTTCGGCAAGCCTATAAATGTGATAAAGTATACAAGGAAAAGCTGCGTTCTTGTTTACTTTTAACCAATATCTTAATTAGCTTTACTGTGGAAAAAACCCGAAAATCAATTTCCAAGTCGTTCAACGGAGGTAAATATTTTAAACTTTCTGCTTTTAATTTGAGATAATTTTAACACCAAAATTTCAAAAAAATATGAAGTTATTTGGGAGAGTCATTTTCATTACCTACTATATTTTGAATTTCACTGGCTATTAAATAAACTAATAGTCGCTCATTTGGGTCCGGGTAAATAATAAAATATATAAACCAATTAGACTAGTGAAAAAGTGATATTTGCGTTTTTGGAAGTCGTAGAAAATTTTGGCCATTGACGTATAAAAACACTTGTTGGTTAGTCTTTCTCCAGTCGGACAATTAGTGGTAGTAATTTTAACTCCGATTTGTCATTTATATAAGGCTTATATAATTATATTTGTAGTCGCTATTTTTAATCCAAACACAATTTAATTTTTTTTAGATAATAAAGCTTGAAGATGGGTACTTGTTCACACTAATCTAATTCAAGACGCTACCACTTTGTGCGACAAAAAACTGCAGCAAATTATCAATGGATAACCAATTTGGTAACTACATTTGATTTAAAAAAATGAAACAATTAAAATGTGCCGGTTTCACCTCAAAGCGTTTACAATAATTCGATTGTGAAACCCAATATACTACATAGTTGGCTGTTTGGTGGCCCATAGACTCTAAGGTTAACGATGAATGTCCATTCAGAGGCCGGTGAAAGTGTTCTGCTAACCAATTTAGAGATTAAATTATCCTCTACGTTTATAAATCAACCAGTTTTCATTGTAAGCTGCTATCGTGAATCATTGATAATTTGTAAATACAGCTGTATTAGCGATGCATTTTTATGTTATACTTCCTGCTCAAAAAAATACACTCGTTTCTAAATTTTATGATTTCTAGGAAAATGGAGTCCTAAAACTTTTTTCATATTGGCATGGTAAATAATAACAAAGTCTTTGTGGAGTAAATGTACAAGCTAATATTTTAATTATTATTCAATAAAATTCGAAAGATTGATGAAAACATTTTTAAATATAAATAATACTTTCAAGTTTAACTTAAAATGCTTTTGTTTGTTGATTTAGATATCGAACAACATTTCTACTGGCATTACCAGTATATCATCCAAGGAATCTGTATCAACCCTGCCATTATTTCCTGATGAGCAGCAATGGATTACGACAAGGCCAGAACAAATTACAGTATAGATTTTTAGTATTATTAATTTAGACACAATGGAGGTATTGTCGTGGGTGTAAATAATTTCGACTCTCTGATAATTCACCAGTCAGCCCAAGCATGCAAAACATTACTGTGTTACATGAATGTATGATTGATGCAAACTTTTATGTTGTTAAGTAGGTATTAACCTTAAAATGCAAAGTTCGAATTTCTCTAATTAAGGCGTGTGGTTTCTTTTTAAAAATGTAGTTTAGAAAGAATAGAATTTTTCATGAAACTTCGATGTTAATATTTGTCTTACAAATTTTTAATCTAAAGGTTATGTCACGTATTTTTTGTAGAATATTTGATAAAAAGGTAGAGGTGAAAATAAATTAAGAGACGTAGCACAAGCTATATTTTGGGAGTACGTTAAACTGTGTGTAAGACAGAACAAAACTGTACTGATTTTATTTCTTGCAAAGCTTTTTATACTGAGTAAATTATATTACAAGAATTGACTTAATGTAAACAATGATGTTCATTACAAGGTTAGGTAAAAGCAATTCTTAATTATAATTAGTAATAAATAGTAAATAATAACAAGTTTAGAATGAAATGATCCTCATATTGATGATGATGATCTAGGGATGTATCAATATTATACATTGTTATATGCTTAAATCTATTTTCATGTGACAATTATACCTCTACGTATCCTATTATGTACACCAACAGAAATAATATTCGGAAAAATATAATTTGCAGTCACAAGTTTAATTGATGAACATTGAATTGATGATGGCAAGTTGAGTGGATGGAATTTTACGGGAGAGTTCACTCAAAGTATTCAAACAGATAAATTACTAACTTTCGGATCATAGTTTTAAAATTAAGTGACTTTTTAATGAACAGTCAACATGACACATGCATACATTATAAGTAATAGGAAGTGGCGTAAGAATATACAGCTCCCAGAAATTGAATTTGGGTTTATTGGAGTTGAAGCCATGATTATAATGAATCCATTATAATTTTTAAATTGGTAATTAATGAAACTTTCCATGGTTCATATAATTGTTATATGTATATTATATACCTAGTACATAGTAATGTATACCTAGTACATACACGCTTTACTGTTTTTAATTATGGTATCCTAATTTCATTCTGATTCCGTGTGTCGGATTATGAACCACATACATAAAGGCTAGTGTAACTGCTTCTATCTTTGAGTATTCCATAATATTATTTATCCGTAAGCACTTCCAATTATTTTGAGTAGACGCTTCAGTACTGTCAGTTTATTTACCATGCGATTGAAATAATAGATGCGATTTTTTAAACTCCAACGGAGAAGTTTGATTAATATATCCAGGCATTTTGCAAGATATTTAAGCAAATGTGAATGCTATAATCAGCGGCTCCATTAAAATAACATCCACAAACCAAACAATTATCATGTCATACAAATCTTATCGAATATGAACTGTCTCCATCAATGTACATATGCGATAGTTTTGTTTAATTGGGTTGCTTTGTTATGATTTTAGACTCATTTTAATTGCCAGTAAATGAAGAAGACGATATAGGTAGTAAAACGGAATAAGAGCAGTTGGTAAATTAAAATATGAACAATCAGATGATGCAAATTAAATATTGTTGTTTTAAAAAAGTTGAGAATTTTCGTCAGTTAAAAAAGTGCTAAAGCCACTCACTGTATTATTGTAATGCACTACGTTATAAAAGCTTATTTGCAATTAAGGATTTATAGAAAGGAACAATTGATGGACAAGTTGCATTATGATGCAGATGTTGCAGTATGTATAGTATAATTAAAAATTTATAATTCTCGGCAAAGTTATCTTGTTAAGTAGGACAAAAGAAGGAATAACATATTTCAGTTGTAAATGAGGACAGGAATATGTTCAGAAGACATTGTTTCAAATGATAAACCTTAACGAAAATTTGGATTATACCCACACAAAAACACGCTGGGTATTACTGATGCCATTCAAATAAAGTTTCAAGAATTGAATTGCACTTAATTTAACCAATAGTTTGATATTTAGTTGCTCTACTTTGTTGATTGGGAATTATCATTTTTAGTACTTTAACTAATATTTATACTTCCAGTCTGAGTGTGTGTAATGTAAAACCATTCATCAATAATGACATATGACAAAGTTGATTCAGGATCTTAACGTGGTCTTAAAGACTCGGTTACGTAATTTGATGAGCTTCAGATTCATCTGTATAAGATTGAAGATATTACTTACGTCGAAATCGTGAATGAACGATTAACTCATTCACGATACGAAACCTCAAAATTAACAGTAATATTAGCAGCAACATTGCCAAATGAGGGGTATGAAATAAATGAACTGCATTCTGCCGATACTCATCATCAAAGTCTTTATTCAAGAGGACCCATTGAGTTGCACGGATATATAAAAACATTTATAATAATTTCATGTCATTGATTTAGTTGTGTTTAGAAGAGTTTAGTTCCAGTCTAAATATGGTAATAAGTGCAACCAAATCCATTTTCAACTACTTGAATCATGCTTGCTTAAATGTAAAATCGGGCATTTACAATTTCAAAACACTCATAATATACAGCTATCTCTACCAACCGCTGGCAGAAAGGAATTTAATTCAAGCTAGTGAGTACACTATGTAAGCTGCTACCAATTCATTATCTGTAAGATATTTTATACCATTTTAACAAATGCCTGAGTTATTCAATATAATAGGCTGTATTTTTGGAAGTAGACGAACATCTATGAAACTTGTACATGACATTTTCTAACAAGGTTATCAGATTTGTTGACGTCAGTTACAAATCGGCATAAATGACATATTCGAGGTCAGAAAATGTACTTATATATCTACCCTGTTCATATAAACACATAGTATATTCCGAACAATTCATAATTTTGTAATTGTATCACTTAATGTACCTTCCTCCTAATATGTATATCGTTATTTTTATCGGAGAAATCAAAAATCTGTTTCCGTATCTTGCATTAATGATGAGGCTGCCAGCTTCTCACAGTTTTTCCTGTAGTTGTGATCCAGGACCTGTATATTTTGTAAAGCGAAAATCAAAGTGGTCATTTGTCGTATGATATTTATGTCCTGTTGAAATTTGAAGGATAATGTTTGCTCAGTTTAATTATTTTGTTTTTGCTTAACAACAAACATCTCGGTTGAGGTTTATTTCTTGTAGCTACATTTATACGTTTAGTATCCTGACCTATCAGTTTTCGAAGGAGGATAGTTAGATACGTTCATTATGAAAATAAGGTTTACGTTTATGGCAGTATTTGTTTCATGACATGCATACCATTTACATTTAGCATATATTGACTGTTCTATTAAGTGATTAATTTTAGGTTGACAGTTAATCACAATTTTGGTTACCTTCCAGTTTTTAGGTTTGCAGGCAGTCATTTTAACGACTTTCGTTTAACTTTGTGTTAAATATACAAATATTTCTTCATACTGCTTTCTCAAATTTAATTCAGCAGGTCAAAGATATGAACGCTGAAACTGAACGTCTATCAGTGAGTAAAAATTGATGCCAGCTACGGAACACATTGTGTAAAATTACTAAGAGTGATAGAAGTTTATGGTTGTCCCACTGTAATGTGGGGAGATGAATTTAGTGGTGAGCTTTGCTGACACAGGTATAAATGTATGGCCTGACAGTCGTTTAACAAATCTTGTGCATAGAAATACACAAACGAAATCATAATCGTTGTCATGCTTTGGAAATTAAAGCTACTTTCTGTTTTTTCATGAGTATGAGCACTGTCCATTACACAAGCGTTCTGGCTATGCACAACAATTCAGTGACAAGTTGTTTTGTGGCAATATTTCATGTTATTGAGAAATACGATTTGCAATTATAACGTAGCAATCCATTGATCAACATTATTTAATACGTAAAAAATTAAGTACATATATAATAGGACATTGGATCCTGAAGAGATCCTTTGTATGTTAGTTCTTTAAATTAAAACAAGGGGCTAAATGTTTAACTACGCCATGGAATGCGTACTTTGAAACTTTTACGTGACGGCGTTTTCGGGATTTCCGTCAGCATGGTCATCAGGGATTTTTTGACTTTCAGGGATATTGGATAATTGCCATGAGGGCCATTTTAGCTTTCAGGGATTTTTTGAAAATTCCGCCAGTATGGCCACCAGGGATATTTTAGAACTTCAGCGATATTTTGAAAAACGCGTTTCAGGGAAATTTGTAAGAATTTCTACGTACAATGAAATGTGTCATTGATGAAGTGTCATTTATTGAAATGTATTTGGGAGTGTTTAGGCAAGAATGCCAGAAAGATGCAAAAAAATCAACATTTTGCGGTTGATGTGTCACAACAGATTTCACTAACACTAGTTGCCGCTGTAGGAGCGGACTGATGTAAAAATTACGTTATAAAGTTGTGGACGGATGTGAACAGCAATATGGTGATGACGGAAAATTATCGTGAATATTCATTTAATTCCATTTTCCCCTGGCATGGCTAAAGCCTGTAATTTTAGTGTATCTGTGCTGGTGTCAGATTCGCTATGATTATTTAAGTACACAAAGCAGGAAAGAATACATGATGCCTAGTACAAAAGTTAGGGTTTTCGTACAGTCGTATGGTTACGGTCGAGTTTTTATTCATCATGTTGCCGCTAACTAACAGCTTAGTAAGAGCTAATTGTGGAGAGGCGGAAATTTGTTAATCGAGTTTATATTCAGTCTTCCACTTGGGATGCCAAAACATTGGAGAAGATTTTTAAATATTCTGGCAATCATTTCCAACGAAGTTATTGTACGGTGTGTATACTAAACCATTAATCATGTTTGTGATTTATGGGAGTATTTATAATTCAGTTTTGGTGTTGACTACTTCCTTATCACAATTAAAATTAAATGTGCAATATCATGAGTCATCTGATTTATATAACAATTTCATTTTTTGCATCGAATTTAGTCAATTCGAATATAAAGTGCACTTTGACACAGTAAAATTAGTTTTCGAGCATAAAGTATCATGGAAATGGGTATCCTGACATTCTGTTGATTGTGACATTAGGTATGTTGTTCTTCTGACAACGTCCTTCTATCGAATCGTTGAATATTGAATATTGAACACATTTTTTTGTTATCGGGGTTTTATTTCGAAACTCATAGTTATCTCAAGATTTAAACGAATTCCATTCTAATTTATTTAACAGGGTAGAAGGAATATCATTTCCTAAAGCTTCGGAAATTATGGGATGGCACTCATGAACTCGATTAAATCACAACTTACTTGAGAGTATTTCAACTTCCCTAGCATTTCTGAACCAACATGACCTTGCTGAACAATTTAAACAAATTATTGACGATGCACAGTCATTGACTATTTTAGTTATGAATAGTTGAATGAATTGAACGAATGAATAGAATGATTTTTTCCGATGGATTATTACAATTCAGCTGGTAATAATTTATCCATCGTGTAAAGGATTCTTCCAAAATATTACCCTTGTGCAGTTTTGCGGTATACAAACCGTGTATATATATGGTGCTTTGGAGGGTGTATGGCACATAACTATTGCGTTTTCAAGTTGGAAAAGGTTTGTAAATGAGTACAATAAAACATGCCGTTATTAACTTAATTTACGGTTGGAGTGTTTGGTTTGTCATGAATTGTGTAAAATATAAGATATTGTTGTGAGATTTGTCAATTAAAACCTTGTCGAATTGTTTGACAAGTTTTCAGAGATGTAATGCAGTATTATGTATTAACGTATTACGGCGAATTAATCATCCAGCAAACAATCATTAAATGTATAATGAATGTGGAATTCTACGAAAGTTATCTAGTGCATTTGTCAAAAATGATCGCTAGCTGTTCAGGTACCCGACAGGAAATATGGAGTTCCTCACATGGTTGCATAGAACCGGCTAGTTAGTTAATTTATAATTATGGCTTCAGGATGCTAGGAAAAGAGTACTCCCGTTAGGGCAACTTGCTTAGTAAGAATAATTTTGTGGTTTGGGAAGAAGTAGTAGAAGCTTTTATGAGATGTAAGTTTTTAAAAGAAAAATTTAAACAATTTTAACGTTTAACAGTTTGAATTGATAAAATTTCGTGGGTGGCTCGACCGACCCCTATAACCATAACTATCGATATTAAATGCCGTCAGTTAGCAAGTTTCACTGGCGTAAATTAAATTCTCATATTTGACATTGAATGTGCATTGTCAAGGTGACAGAAAAATAGTATAAGGGAACCACCAAATCGAACGATTATTTTATGAAGAGAGAAAATCCATCAAAACACCATTGTCCTGAGTGAGACGTGATGAAAATCCTTTGCACATCCATTAATGTCGCATCCATTTTGTGACATCGACATTGTCTTAAACGGATGCCGTGAATCTGGTTTCTCATAAGGCAAAGAGAAAATCTACTTGGAATATAGGCATTGTTCTTTGACAAGTTGAGCCATCCTTGGAATAATAATAACTGAATTTGTAATGGGAAAATGGATTGGAGAATTCCTTATCGTTACTTTCCATACAGCTGCATGTATCATGATCCACTTGAAAGTATAAATAACCTAGCATAATCCATTATTACTTTGCCATGCACAAGAAATTAAAAAGCATCAAGTATCGTTTCAATATGAGACAAGTAATTTAAAATTACTAATCTTTGTCTTAACTCACATAAACATGCTAATCTTTGTATTCAAGGATTTGATATTATGCACACTAAAGATTTGGTTTTGATTGAAATAAATTATATCGCGAGTAATAACTAACATGTCTGGTTTATTATCTAATTCTAAGTGACGAGGCTTCAGGGGCGTTAACTGTTGTGAAATTTCTAAATGTAAACACTGAGTGTAAAAATATTGATGTATTACTAAAATAGAAGTATAGGAAGAGATGATAGGGGTATTTTAGAGTACAAAGTGAACGAAACAATTTTAAGAAGAAATGAATAGTGGTATAAATGTGACTTCAAGAAGAATCTCAAGAACAATAATAATAAGACATGATAATAATGCAGCTTTGCTGCATAGGTATATGTACGGTACACCAACGTAGAAGCCTACACCGTATTGTTATTGTATGTGTGGTTCGTCTAGGAACGTATTTTTCTTTCTTATCTCTTACATGTCGGTCCTGCCGTATTTTGTGAAGCAATGGAATATAAGATTTGCTCTTTAGAAGAAGGCAATCTCAATTATTGTTTGCAAAAAATTGCGTAAGTACTACTAAATATTTGGTAATATTATTATGTGAATATTTATCTCATGTGAATTTAGTAGAGAAATGATTATTATTTAGAAATCGTATAATCTAAAAATGCCAAAACGTGGATAGGGGTTAAAGAAGCTGAATAGCACCGTCAGTTAATAAACTAATTTTGTGTTAGAAAATTAAGGTAGTATTGTGAGGTGAATGAAATCAAACCATGTGGAGATATCTGAAAAGTTTTCAGAAGTGTAGTTCAGTATTTTTAACATATTAGGACGAATTAATATTCCAGCAAGCAATCATTAAATGTATAATGAATGTGGAATATGAAAGTTAACTAGTGCTTCTGTTAAGTTGGTAAAAAGATCGCTAACTATTCAGGTACACGAAAGAAATAAATATTTTTATCAAAATATATATTTAACTTAGGCATTTACCAAACAAAACAAGTCAGTTTGAATAATAATGGCTACCAAGATATAATAGAGTAATACAAGCGTATATTATATTTCTTGAGAATGGGGATGGGCAGACAACAGAGTCATTTAGAATGTGGCGAGGTGGTTTTCAAATGTTGAAGGATGACAAGGTATCCTCAACTGGTTGCATTGTATAGGACAAGCCAGTCGGTTAATTTATAAACCAATTTAGCACACTACAGAAGGGTGATTCACTTTAAGTTTGCATTAGTTTGAGAATTCACCAAATAAATCTTAAACGAAACTTTAAACCCTTGTTATTTTAAATCAGTTCATTTTTTATTTTACTTTGATGCCATATGTTTATAGTGAATGACAAAAGTAATGCAAACATAACCTGAATCACCCTGTAAAGCTCAACTTTTACATTTCTGATCGGTATAACAAATACAAAATTATCTGTTAAATGCATTGTCCAACGTAAAAATTATATCTATATTTTATAAAATGTGCTTAATGTAAAAATGCATCATGATAAATAATACATACAAAATGGAATTTTAGAAAAATGGGTAGAGGTAGTGGTAACAAGAAATCATGATTATTTAGAAATCATGTCATCTAACAATGCGGATAAGTAGGTAGCGGAAAAAGCCGATAAATAATTTTGACAAGTAGATCTTCCAACGTTTATTCATAAATTAATAACTAATAATACAATGCAATTATTTGTTATGTAATTATATTTAAAACAATACTTAACAGCTTTATCGCTGTACGTTATTAAGTACATTTACATTCAGGTCATGTTTATTATCTCTATTATTCAGTGACATACATAGCAAGAACAATATTAACAATCGACTCGATTATCACTATCACAATTCCGCAGAAAATTTTGTCCCTTCGTGGAACCTGTTGTTCTGGCTTTCCACAATAGGTTGCAAAAAGTTAGCAGAAAATTTATATGCAACATGAGTTGACGAAAAATGCCATCATCAGTTGGAAAAATTGAACATTTTGCTGACAAGTTTGTAGAAGCAGTTGCTGATATTTAGTCAGCCGATACTAGATATTAATAAACAGATATTAAAACTTTGTTTCGTCGAATCATAATTTTTAAAGTTGAATATTGCCGGTTTCATATTTCCATTTTTGGCAACCCATGAACGTTGAAATTCAATATCTCATGTCTCTTCGTCGATATTTGTTTACATGCCAACTTTGAATGTTAAACAATCATAAAATGCTGGACGCATTTTGCAATCAGATACAGCTGTATTGTATATTAAAATTAAAAACAATTATTAAAAATTATGGTGTGTACTGACTGGTGAGAGAATTAGGTGACGATTGTATTGCGGTATATAGTTATTGGTGAGTTAAAATTTCGAACTGATTTATAAGATATTAAGAAACTCATTTGGTTACTAGTTGTGCCCATCTGTTTCCATGTCTGTAGTTGTTAATTAAACATAAATATTCCCACTAGGAATTTATTCGAGACGAATATTTTAATTTGAAACATTATGTTAGCCTACGATTTAACCAAAGGTGGTTTAGGTTAGGTTTTGGGAAGAACGATTATGTTTGATGCAAACTCTGATTTAATATTTTTGTGTTAGCAGTAAAAATAATTCAAACTCAGAAATATGTTTATGGGTATAACCAAATAGATTTATTAGCTCCTTGAATGATGCTCGATTAAATGTAAAATCAGGCATTTACAATTTTTAAAAAAATCATAATTAACATCTACCTCTACCACCTCTAGGATAAAAAATTTCAAGTCAAGCTAATGTAAAGAATATGTAAGCTACTACCTATTAAATATCAGTATCAGTAAGATATTTAATAGTTCAATGAGGTATTGAATATAATAGGTTGTATTTTTGGAAGTAGACGATCGTCGATGTTTGTTATACATAACATTTGCTGACGAGGAAATCAAATGTGTAGACTATGTGTCCACGTCAGTTACAACAGGTATGAATGACATATTCTAGGACAGAAAATATACTCATATATGCGCTATGTTCATGTAAGGACATAGCCCATTTCGAAGAATTCAAAATTTTGTAATTGTATCACAATATATGTTCCTTCGTCTTAATATGTATTTTTATCGGAGGAATCAGAAATCTGTATAGGTAGCTAGCATTGGTCATGATCAAATTTCATGAATATACGCATGGCTGAACATGAGGTTGAATTCGAGTAATGAGTTTGGCCCTCCTATTGTGATCCAAAACCGGTATGATTATTCAGTGGACCTCGTAGTGGTCATTTGTTCCATGACATTTGTAACCGGCTTCATAAACGTTTTTCAACTTTCACGTGGTAAATATAAAAATGTTGGGTATGCGACAATGGTACACTACTTCACAGATGGAAATAATATTCACGTAATCTTCCAGATGACAGTATTAGTTCCACACAAGAACCACAACTCTGGTTCAATTATTTTAGTATTTGAAAAAAGAATTACTATTTTAGCAATAGTACGTTGTGGAGAAAAGAAAAATATAAACATTCATTTGGATAAAATGGGCGAGATTGAATATTTGTAATTATCATTTTGTATCCTTCTGAAGTTTTAAGAATAGTATTTGTTCTGATTGACAACAAACATCTTGGTCGGAGTTTATTTCCTTTTCCTATTTCAATATTTGTTCAATCACCTGCAACCATTTACATTTAGTATATATTGACTGTTGTGTTAAGTCATGGATTTTAAGTTTACGGTTGATCAAAATTATGGTGACCTTCCAGTTTTTCGGTTTGCATTGAGTCATTTAAATGATTTTCATTTACCGTTGCGGTAAATCCGCAAATATTTCTTTATACTTTTGTCTCAAATTTAATTCAGCAGGTCAAAGATCTAAACGCTGACACTGAAAGTGTAACAGTTGGTAAACAAAAATGGTGTCAGCTAGGAAAAATTATTGGGAAAAATTACCAAGAGTGATTGAAGTTTATGCTTGTCCCATTTTAATGTGGAGGCATAAATTCAGTGGTGAGCTTTGCTGACACAGGTACAAATGTATGACCTGACAGTCGTTTAAAAAATACAGTACATAAAGTACTCACACGAAGGCTTAATCGGTGTCATCCTTTGGAAATTAAAACCACTTTCTGTTTTATCATGAGTTTACACAGTAACTCGAGTTTAATGCAATCATTAGGTGACCAGTTGTTTTGTGGCAATATTTCCTGTTTTAGAGAAACACGATTTTCAATTATAGCGTAACAATCAATAGATCAACATTATTTAATACGTATTGTTAAGTACAATATATAATGAGACATGGAATACTGATGAAATCCTTTGTATGTTTGTTCTAAAGAGCAAATTTTAGTCCTTTGTATGAAAAAAAGCTAAGGAGCAAATTTATATCTACGACAAAGGAAATTCGCCAACAACCGTTTTGGTGATCGCGTGGCATTTATCAAAATGTAACTGGGAGTCTTTAGGCAAACACCACCGCAGATACAAAAAATGTACCGTTTTTCAGTAGATTTGACAACATATTTCATCTTTCCATAATATAGCACCATCTTGTTATCCAGTGAATGAAAGATACGTTTATAGTAAGAATAATTGAAATGTTTTTATTAGCATTATATCTATAAACCGTAACTAATAAACCTGTGAAGGATTAAAAGTTAGGTTCAGGTACTATGTTTGTATTCAAGTGCTTTAACTGATGTCCCTAGATACGTAAATAATGCATCATTACAGGATCACAAGCACTTATTTAATAAACTTTGTATTGAGTTAAGGGTATATATTTACATATATATTCTTTTGATTACATATTAATATATATGTAGTTTATTTTGCCATTTCAAAACAAATAGATGTTAGAAAAACAAATACAAAGTCCGGCTTGCCTTTTAGAATTGGCATATTTGTGTATAATTTCAATACATATTTGAAAAATATAACGCAAGGCTTGGTGTTAATTATAAAAGTAACAAATTAAAAGCGATTTCTCATTAGTTTGAAAAGTTATGCTTCTACTCCTGTGTCCGTCTGGCGATGAGTTGCTAGGTGATACTGTAATCTTCCCTGGGTATGATAAATCATAGTACAGCGTTTGTGAAAAGAGTAGTCCATTGTTGGGTGGAAGTTTTATATCTAATAGTAAAACCAATCATCCTGGAGTAAACACTCCTGGACAGTAACCTGTCGTTGAAGTAAATTGTATTCTTCCATTTATAGCACCGAATGAGTAAACTTATTCCAAACGAGTACTCAACAACGACTTTTTAATTCAATTTGATAAACATTCAGCGTAAACGCAATGGCCCAATAGAAACTGTTATTTTGAAAATGAAATTCGATGTAAGCATTTACTACGCAATATTAGTTTCCGGAAATTATAGCCACATAAGTATTGCATCAGGATTAATTAAAAAAAATGTTCTCTCCAAACACTTTATCCAATGAAATGTGCAAACGACAATACAGTTAACTGGACAAAATAGGAGCTAATAAAAGGTCGACATAACATTTGAAATGATCACTAGTGAATGTTAACCTTATTAATACGACAACATTTAGCTCTTCGAATCAAGTTAAGATAAATCGAGTATTTAAAAATCGTAAAATCCAATAACCGCAGCAAGTCGGCAGCGTAATAGACAATTGCATAATATTGACATGGAAACCCTTGAAATTATGTATATCAATAAATGCTTTAATAATATAATGTACGTATTATTATACTCTATGAATTTTCTATTTCTACACCACACTAGTACCAAAATTGAAACCAAAGTTTTGAGACTGTTATCTCATTTTACTGTTTTTGTAACTCCTAAACTTTGGAACTCATGCCTACTTGTAATGCTTCAGTCATAATAGTATGATCCTTAGCGCAATGTTGACCCAAGAAATTACGGCGGAAGGCGTTTGTACGACTTTGCTTATGACTATCACAATCTCGCACTGTATGGATATATGGACTATAGGGTAGTTTCCGAGCAACCAAATTCTTTGCGAATATTTTTGTTTGTAGAAAAGAGAAAAGTTAATGTTTAACCATTTGAAATGTGTGAGATATAATATTGCGTTTATCATTTGGTACCCTGCTGAAATTAAAAGATTGTACTCCTTTGGATTAACTATTTTTATAGATAGGTTACATGATATTGCTGTAACCGCTTTGTCACAAATAATTGACTTATAATTAATTAATTCAAATTGTAGCCCCTAAACTGCCAAATCTGCAAATATATATTGTCGACCTAAACTAAGGTATTCAACTATTTATATTTTTACAAACCATGACATTAGATTTTGAGCCTGATTTATGTTTATGTCGGAATATCTATTTACGATTGAGAATTTGAGTGAAAATGTCTAATGTAAAGACAT
>JAHZMV010003204.1:0-15711 GCA_027743765.1 Coecobrya sp. COE2 | reverse complement strand
TAATTAATATGCCTAGACTACGTTTTATTGTGGAATCGTCATTCTAAACACGAAACAAATTTAAATAGAAATAAATCGACAATACCATAATAGAATTTTCCTGATTAGTTATTACTGTTTGCAATTTATGTCATTGTTGGCTAGAATTCTATGACACAGATTCAATTTGGCCAAATTAGTTTTATTGAGATGTCAGTCATTCCGGATTATTGACAACATTTTCTAATTATTAAATAAATTAGTGAGAATGGTTATTGGGAGAATGGGAAAGAGCAAATTTTGTCAATTCATAGCATTCCCAAATAAGCATATCAGGTAGTCATTGACGTTCTCCATTTCTGACATGAAATTCCATGAAACAAGCGTGATCGATTTTAACTGGCTTTTAGAACATCAGATCCTTCATACTCTGGACTGGGTTGATTATGAAGCCATTAACAATAAAATTATAAAATTGTATTTTCCTGACGAATTGTTTGCCAGCCTGGTTTATAAAGTTGCATTATGACCAAGTGCTTTTCCAAGAACGTAAAAATGGTATTAGCCAAATAAAAAATGTATTCTTAAGAAAATAAAATGCTCTATTCGCATTGTACTTTGTTTGGTGTAGATTTGCTCACAATGTAGGCACGACACTCTCCATTCAGATTATTATTAACACATCGCCACTCAACATTTTAATGTGAATAAGTGAATGCGTACTGAACTGCTACAGAACAGAAATAAAACGTGAGTTGTCGTAATGTACATATGTATTCCAGTTTCAGCGAACTATTCCTCTCTTTGTGTTTCCAATTGGAAAGCAAATTATGTAATTTGAATGCAAGATTATACAAAGCTGCAAACCTAGTAATGTGTTCATATTCATTCAAGCGCGATGATACAGGTTGAAGATATGTATCATCGACTGACATATGAAAGAGGCTTATTTCTATGCAAACCATTTTCGTCATTCTGCTGAAATAAGTTATAGTTTATAAAAAGCACCAATTTGTAATCAGATTAATGTAGAAGGGGTGATAAATTTAACGAAGCAGAAGATAATGTTTTCTGGTTGGTTATTTAAAGTACCAAAAGATTCATTGTGGGAGTGGTTATGAATGTAGAAATCCAATAGCATGTGTAATAATTTTTTCAATATCATTGCAAACAATTTAATTCTTCAACATTCAATCAGCAATAAATATATGTATCCAGCATTTAACATGATTTTCGCCAGAAGACCGCCCATGTTATTGCTCAATGCAAGGCAACATCGTCAGATAAAAGCCAAACCAGCCAGGCAAATAACGGGAACAGCAATAGCTCTGCCAAAGTGAAGACAACTAAAAAAACAAAGTAGACAATGTATGTGCATAATTTATGGGACAACAACAGCAACATCATGCTGCTCTAAGTGATATTACGTGCATTCACTTTAGTAAATTGTCTGTCTGTATTTATTGAAATCACATAAACAATTATTATGATTTCCCTTTGATCTAATAGGTACGTATTTTATTTCCCTTTTCTTTCTGTATTGGGTATATGAGGGAATTTGTGCCAAGAAAAAAAATCGATGTATGATATGATGAGCTAAGTAATCGATACGACATCTGGATGAAGCTCATGTCTAATTTCATGCGGCACACCACCAGCCTCGAACTGGGAGCGTGAATTATTAATACGAATAGCCACGAAATATATGCATTTATAGCTACAATAATTTTTTGAACACGAACATTTGATAAAAATACAAACCATTTTCTTTTATTCTACACCATACACTGACACATTGAATCTATACTATATTACATAAATACTGAAGGATACCTAATTTGTTTTCTTTTTGTAGAAAGCATGCAAATCAATTTGCCTAGCTTATTTAGATGTATCCAATATATTGGAAGCAAATTGGTCATGAATTATATAACAGTTCGCATGGAAGTGACAGTAAAATATTTACAAAATGAAAATTATTTTTATTGCATATTTTATTTTTTCTTTGTATTACTGCCGCATGATAACTTCGTATCTGCTTGACAGCACTAACTCAAATGGCATGTGAAGTTAGACACAGAATTATGGCATGCACATTTGCATTTTAACCTTCAATAAGTTGTTTTATGACAAATATAATATGCATATGATGGCATGTAAATGTTTAACCAATGGGGCTACGCAATATTTAACTTAATTTTCGAAGCCATTCCATTTTTTTAGAAAAAACAATTAACCCGAATCAATTCAGGTTGTTATGCCAATGTATGCTTGCGGCATTGCTCAGTCCAGCAAAAGTGACCATAAAGCTACATGGAACGAAGCTTACTAGCACAGGAATTAAACTATAAAAGTTGCTGCAAATTTAACTTCATTCATTATTAATCAATTATTATTAAGCAATCAATAATGATAAACATTTTTATCCGATTTGTTTCAGAAACTAACATAACCACAATAGCTATGGTAACAATGCTGACCAATTGGAAACCCAAAACAAGGATTTCTTACCGTTCTGCGTAGATTTAAATCTTTAATTTGCAATATACTTTGCTTAGTGAGCAAAAAATGAATTTTTTATAAGTTTAATAAGTAACATGCCTACCGGCCGACAACGTATTTACTAATACCATGTCCAAAATAAAACGATGCAATATTTTAAATGTGAATACGGCAATGGCAGTGGAGCGAAGGAAGGTGGAACGTGAGTTTTCATAAATTATGTAATCAATACTAGTCTTCAGTCAATACCACTGTGTGCATATTCAAGTGCAACGTAAAGTGCATCTAGATCCACTAGCCTACAAACCTAATAATGTGTACTCAATTACTTATTCCTTTGCACACTCGGAACCTCAGTGATTTTTTAATGAATGAACCTGGTGTTCGTACTAACTGACTGACATTGGCATTGCCTTATGATCAAGTGCAATACAGGACACTGTTTATTTTCATCCTTATCCTTGATAAATAAATATACAGAATAATGAACTGTTTCATATTCCATTTTTCCAGTGATACAGTGTGATTATTTTTTCAGTTCTCATTCGTTCATTCGACTTGTATGTTTGTGTCATTTCGGAGTAGTAAGCTAAACTTGTTATTGAGGCTTATAATTTTTACCTCCTTGCGTTCTAAGTTGAAAAATAACCCTGCCAAGTTGGCTCAATCTTAACTGCAAAAAATTGAGTAATAATATTGGAGATCATAAATTGTACATCATTAGTTAGCCATATTAATACAACGATACACACAGTTGTGTACTGGTGTAAAAATAGCAAAGTACAAATCCAATGAAACAAAAGAGAGTTTCATCAAAAAAAATATGTAGTGCAAAATAGTACTACATTCTGTTTATTCATCTTGCCATAGTACAAATTGAAGTGTAAGTTTATTCAAAATCAGATATACATGGAAACTCGTTGTGCAATATCGTATTGTTGATACATATATTTTTCCATCCATCCATTAGTGCCTAAAGGACAAGCCAAGATATTCCAAGTTGTGTTTCCAAAACGAAATGCAAACTCGTGAATCAAACGTGAAAATATGTAAACATGGGACATTAATGGCGATACTGTTGCAAGTGCACACTTACAAATGTCTGCGAGCAAAAAAAATCAGGATTCTGTATTTACATTTGTACTGTTAGCTTCTAGAAAAATTCTAAGTTTCTCTTTAATAATGATCCCTAAACTGTTGTTTCTTCATTCTCCTAAATTATTATTTGTAAATTGACAAGCAGGAAAAATTGAAATTATAAAGTGTGCAAATTATTGGAAATAAAATGAGAGTTGACAATTTGATGATTTGTATTTTCTGTGTTATTGGTACTTGTCCTAGCATCAAACTCACAACACTACATCTATACATATTATGCAACACCTTTTCTATATTTTAGGAATATAATTTATTTTATTCGGGCCTTATTTCAACAAACGTTAATATCATATTATATTTTGCGAGACAATTTGCGCGGCTTAGGTATGCATATCGAGAGCGTGAGCAGAATATATTAGCTCCCAATAATACACTGCTTAGAACGAAATGATTGATATTTTCTATTCCATTTCTTTCGCTGAAACGGCCATTGCGAGGATTCGTATCTATTTTAATCATTGTTTCTCCCTCTCGCTTAATCGCTAACTACAAACAGATAGGTACATTATTTTTTTAAATTAAAAAAATCACGCATTCCTTTCTAAGGACTGTAAATCAAGTTGCTCTGCAGTAACACTACGCAGCGTGAAATTATTTGTTTATTGAATGGTGTTATTTCAAACGCTGGTGCTACCATATCAAGTTTATGTATCTAATCTGCACACTTAGATATAATGCATAAGCCAAAACTGCAAAAGCCAATTTTTTCTACACAAGTGTCTATTTATTTTCTTATGTATTAAAAAACAAGTATGTTTCACGGAAGTGATCATAATATGTCAATTGGAATTGCTTAGATTTATTGAAAATTCAACAACTTGTGTTGTTGTTGGGAATTTTACGCTCATCGTATGGTGATTTTCCTAAGCTACACATCTATTGGTACAATTCCAGCAATCAAACCGAATAAAATGGATATTTATGGAAAACGAAATTTGTCTCGAGATAGTTAGAACTGTATATGTAAGTATAACTTGCAGTTATGCATACCTACATAGTAAATGTGTATGTATGTACGTTAAACCTAGACACAAAATATGCAAGTTAGGTAATGTGTAGCGCAAATATTCACAGAATTTAAATGTTTTTAAGCAAACATTTCCATGAAGATCATGAATGAAAAGTAAACGTACATAGGTATATACATCAAAAGAAGTTCCACCACACCTCAGAACACTTTAACACATACTTGACACCAGGCAATGTGAGTATTTGTTTTTTATTCGATGAAAAATAGCGCTTATGTAATTCAAATATTACTTTTATGTAATTTCATAATTTATCGAAAGCATTAACAAAACAACAAATGTTTGCGTTCAAACGTACACCTTTCTAGCTTTCAAAATTAAATACAAATGGAAACAATTTTCTACATTTTTGTAATCTACTCTGCAGAAAAGCCCTTACAAAGTTTCAAATCATTCAAAGGTCAACGATATATCAAATCATTGTTAACTGCATTACTGGCTAGTCAGCAATCATCACAATCCTCATGGCTACTTTTATCAGACGACCTCCTTTTGCTTTGCAATATAGTAGTATAACTTGCTTTGCATTTTACCTTTTCCCCAACTGCGGCATCTCTTCAGTCTTATCCTACCCATCAGAAATGACTTCAAAATCACTTACCTTTCGACCGCATATCATATCCTATTGGAAGAAGATGCTGTTTCTATGTTGATTATTTAAAAGCCTATATTTATACTATGGGCAGTATTTCAACAAGGGCTATCGTTGTACTCATGTGCGAGGTCCAATATCCTTCATTGGCGTTTGGCAACAGGATGACTTGATGCTAATTTTTGACGTTGTTAGCTGGAGCGCAATTTCTTGTAGGCACATTGACAGAAGACACCACAACTCTTAAATAGAAGCCTAAACTAAACATTTAACTAGGCCTACTATTAAACACAATCTACTAATTGCCACAAAAATTACTAATTCACAAATATGTTGAAAACACTACGCTAGAACGGTTGAAGATATGTAACGTCATCACCCACTCTCTTTATTAGAGTAAGAATAATACGTTTATCATTCCTGAAATGTGCATTTAGAATAAAATATAGATAAATTTTATACATGCATTGGTTTTAAACCAAAATTTGATCCAATGTTCATCACAAAGGTCATAAAAACCTAATCCGCCATTTGCTTTTTAGGTAAAGCCACGCCCATTGCAAAAACTGCAAAATATATTTAATAAGCTGGTTGGCAAGTAGGTGTGGTATAAACACACTCAAGTATGTAAGTGCAGAAAGTAAGCTCGTATGTTAGAGACAGTGAAAATAAATATCAATAGTTTGTGTCAGTTCTTCTTCCACCAAACGTTTTTACGGCTTGAAAAATATACATATTCTCTGCTTCCTGATTCATCCGACATAACGCTTCCATAAGCATTTTTGCTTGTTTACTTAATGCTTTTCAGCTTTCATTAGTAAATAGGATGATATCCTTGGAAGTCATTGAGCAAGTACTACCCCACCAAACATAGCTGTATTGATACAATAAATACGCCGGGGTAGGATTCAGATTATCAAAATTTCAACGGATAAGTGTATAAACCATAATGCTGAAAATCCAGGTACAAATGGTTTTGTAAATTGAAACAAGAATATCCTGTCACTCCTTTACAGATTATGTATGTAAGTAATAAATACATACATACATTCAAACTAATTTACCTTTTGGATTCAAAGAGCAGCACAACAAAAAATTTAAAACACTCAAAACTTTAGCAGTTTTTAAACAGCTTTTAAAAATTTACTTACAATCAACCACTCTCCACAGAACCAAATCACATAAAATTTACTTGTTTTGTTGAATTGCTCTTTCGGTTGTGCCTTTTGTTCCTTTCAAATGCTCCAATTTGTGGCAGGCTGGAGTTACATCCTATAACTCTATTTTATATGAATTTTTATAAGGATTAGTATATGTAAGAATCGAAAACAAGTTAAAAGGCACGAAGATTAAATTAAAATTCGGATCACGATCTATCCATTCAGCATACTTTTTCATGCATCCAAAATATATACAAACACATATGAAGGAAAATGAATGAGGGCAGAAAAGTAGAGCAAAAATTGGTTTTTATTGCAATGGCTCATTCGAGAAGCTGCAGTTTAGGATTGTGGCTTAGATGAATAATACATATTGGTGGTTTTCATACAGCTACTGAAATACTCACATACTCACATACTGGCAAGATTTTGCCTGGCTTGTTATATGTGGCTTGTTATTCATAAAATTTACTATTTTTATGATTTTAATTTTAAGAACCATACCGTGAAGAGCAGTTCAATTTTACAGGTACTCATTTTTACTTACGGCGGTCCATTAAGTGAAAGCTAAATTATTAGGTAATAAATAACGGGTAAAGCAATTATTGAGGACAATGAGAAATCTGGTTTTTAATGAAAAAATATTCTATGATTGACAGGACCCGAGATATAATTTTTCTGGAAATAAAAAATAGCTCAATGGAAAGCTGTACGTGTACACTTGATGGGGGTGGTGGGGGTGATGACGCCAACAGGCCAGCTAACTGTGCTGAAATCATTCATCATCATGAAAATGTATCAGAAAATGCAATTGCTTTAGTTATTTACGTAATTAAGCTTTTACTAATTTTATTTTGGTGTTGTTTGAAACAGTTCAGCAATTGGTATGCTTTTACCGCAGCGGCAACTCCAACACTGATATTGTGTCCTTTGGTAAAACGTGCCTAGTTTGAATGGACGTAGTTACCATTGGAATGACCACACATGTTCCGAGAACGAAAATATATAAGTAGATTACATAACTGACTCTTTAATATTCTATTATTTTTTCTACTTACGATTTAAATGTTTGCAACGCCTAATTTTTATGGACTACCCATTCAAATAGCCCAGCTTGGGAAAAAATGTACTAGACTACATAGGTGTAGTAAAGAAAAAGGCGTAACCAAATCAAGTAGATGTACCTTCATAGATGCATGTATCTGTTCCTCACAAACAGAGTTTATCTATACTGATGCCTTTAAAAGTAATATTGCCATTTTAGTTGGTATTCAGAACACATATCAGATGGAACAAATATACACAAGTCAGTACGTAACTAGCTCGATTCAATTGCCAATTCTTTGGATCCTAACACTCAACATAAGTAATTGAGAACGCATTACAAAGTACGTAACTTTCATCGAGCTGTATTTTCCCTTGTACGTAAAATAGATAGGGTTGAATAACCTATGACAGCCCACCTTCGATTTTACTTCATTTACAATTCCATTAATACTTCCCTACTTACATTTGAATGTTATAAATTTGTGTAATTTCAGTGATGTGAACAAATAAGTTGCCACTGAAAAGACATAGCAACAACCTAAGCAATTTCTGTGTCTCACACCGAAATGCATTACAATAAAGACTTAAAATGGAACAATGGGTAATATCTCCATTTCTTTTGCAGCATACATTTTCAATTGGCATTACAAAGTACAATAGAAATTATTTTGAGAAACCGGTGAGGGACGCTACATACTTTCGATAAGTCGTTAATTGACTGATAATAATAAATCTGATTTTAATAACACTTTTCTCTCAGTGTAATATTCAACTTAAAAATTGATTTTAACCACTGCAGTACTGGTTCATGTCGTTTAAACACAGATATATTCGTAATATCGCAAAATAAACTGTTTATTGAAAAGCAATTTATACAGTTTGATCCGGCTTCAGTTACAGAAAAGTATCATTCAGTTTTCATGAACAATGTGAAATAGAGATAAAAAAATTACCAATCGAAATCATAGTTAAAAGTCTGTCCGTTGAAGATTTATTAGTGCGCAGAAAATGAAGTACATCAAAAGCTAAATAATTTACTAAAAGATAAGATTTTTGAGATAAAGTGGGTTTGATGTAAAACTATAAATAATCATTTCTTAACGGGTTAAATGACAACAAAAAAGGTTTCTAGAAGTGTCATGGGACATTAAAATCTGAGATTGCTTGACAGAACTATATTTATAGTAATTTTTTATTCACATACATGAAAAACATGTATTCATTTTTTACTTGTGTCAAAGCATTTCAAACATTTTATTAGAATATTTAATATTTTGTGTCATTATTCATTCGCATGACAGCAGTCGAGGAAAAATGCCACGGGTTGTGACGTGGCGACAAAAATGTCACAGAAGAGGACTATTCAGCGGAAGACCCTGAAATAATAAAATGACTTTTAGTCTTGATGACGACTTTCAAAATACATAACGGGTCAAAGGATGATTGATGGCTATGACTGAACTGCACATTTTCCTAGTTTTGTTGAGTTTGTTGTTGTAGGACACTGTAAGTGAATATCATAAGCAGTAAATTTGTGCGATTGTGGATGATGCGAGGACAGGACTCCACAGGAGAGATGCAATAAAGTAATTTATAATAATTGTGCAACTATTAATACAGAAATTAAGGGTTAATATAGAGTTAATATTAAGTAGGTAAGTATTTACAATGTCTCCGCATTTATAAAAATTACAAATGTTAAGTAATATACAATTACGAATTATATAGGTGTGTACATAAAATATTATTATAAAAAACTCTAGTCATACTAAATTGATACAAATGATGAAAAATAGTATGTACACGCGCCAGTTACAGAAAACAAAATGTATCTTATTATTCAATACATTACTCAATAATAAACAAACCAATTATTAATTATATCGTACAAAAATCTATTTATACTTGTTCCAGTTTTTGACAAAAACCAAAATAAATATTTATAAGGCGTATCAATTTCAGTTGGAGTTATAAATGTGTGGCTTCATCAATTATATTGAATTAATTGATAATTGACGGATTTAATACTCATGCACGTTGCAGATAAGCGAACATCTTACCTGATAAGATGAGCACAGGATGATAAGGCACTACATTCTAGTTGATGCCGATGGACCAACTCCCTCTAGTCAATGATTTTCTTTAGTAAAAAAATACAAATTATAAACCCTTTACTGCACGTTTTCTATACTAATTGTTCCAAAATTATAATATGGTTACTTTATGATTGCATTTTTCCTGTTAGTTCTGTAGAGTGCCGTCTTGACCTCGGATCATCACGAATCGGGCAAATTTAATGCTCATGATATTTACTTACAGATCCATGCAACAACAACAGCACTACAAACAATGTGCAGGTCAGTCATGGTCATCAATCATATTTTGACTCGTTATTTAGTTTATAAGTCGTCATCAAGACTAAAATTCATTTTGTTATTTCAGGGTCTTCCGCTGAATGGTCCTCTTCTGACGTTTTTGTCACCACGTCACAACCCGTAGCCTGTCCTTCGTTAGCTGTCATGTAAAATGAAAAATAATACAAAAGATTAAATATTTAAATGACATTTTTAAAGTGCTGTGGCCATAATTTTAAAAAATCACTTTTTTGCATGCGTGTGAGCAAAAATTAACCATAAAATTAGTTGTGTCAGAAAACTTCAGATTTTAACTTGAAATCTAATGTGACTGTCTAACGACACTTCTAGGAACTATTTTTGTGGGCATTTAACCCGTTAATAAATGACTATTTATATTTTTATTTCAAATCCACTTTATCTTTAAAATCATATCTTTTAGAAAATTATTCAGCGTTTGATGCACATATTTTTCTGTGCACTAATAAACCTCCAACAGATTTTGAACTTTGATTCCAATTACTAATTTGTACACAAGTCTATCATATCACGTATCATATTGTTCATGACAACTTAGTACACATTATGAATTGTTTTCTGCAACGGTAATTTGCCATTTTCTGTAACCGAAACGGGGTAAAACTGTATATGTAAATTGCTTTTCAATAAACAGTTTATTTTACGATATTACGTAATTTTATTTAAATGAATAAAACCAGCACTGCAGTGATTAAAATAAATATTTAAGTTGAAGATTACCCTGAGCAAAAAGTTTTATTATTGGATGGGCAGATTTTCGTAATTTCTCTCAATTTATGAAGATTATCATAGAGAATTAAGAAGGTACATATGTACGGTTTACTATTTCTAAACTAACTACAAAAAATTATTTTAAATAGTAAATAATTATATGTACCTGAATTATATTGATTTAATATTGTATTTCTGATAATACCCCAATTACGTGCCGATGGCAATAAACAATTCTGTAAGTGTTGCGCAACAACTATAGAATCACCAAATCTCTCTCACCTCTAATCATAGAAATTAAATATAGCGAGCAAAAATCTATTTATAATTCTGCCAATTTTTTAAATCAAACCTAAATGATCAATTGGTCCCTCCGATCCCATCGAAGCTTTTTTTCCGCTGACCCCTTGTCTAACCTGACGGTTCTGGCCAGTCTGCATATTTTGATTCCATCTGTTATCACGTCCGCCATAACCCGGGACATTTGGCGAAAGAACGCCATATCAGGATTGTGGTTGCCACTGTGGTAAAAGTACACAAGTTTTGAACTGTTTCAAATAACACAGAAATAAAATTAGTAAAAATTTAATTACGTAATAACTAAAGCAATTGTATTTTCTGGTACATTGTAAATACGTGAGAGATGAGGAATGGTTTCAGAACAACTCACTGCCCCGCCGGCGCCATCGGCCCCACCACCATCATTTCACATTCGCCTCTCTCATCCCTTTTTCTATCCAGACTTCTGCAAAGAGACCAAAAGTGCCAATTATAATAATTATACGTGTTAACTACAGTTTATAGGTACAAGTTTTCATTGAGCTATTTTTTATTTGCACAAGAATTACATCTCGTGCTCTCTCATACAATATGTTTTAATTGTAATGGTTTTTTCATCACAGCAGTCTCACCCGCCTAATTGCATCGTTTGATATTTATTACCTAATATTCCATCTTGCACTCTATGAACCACCGCGGAGAAAAATGTGTACCTTTAAAGCTGAACTGTTACGGTTACTGTTGTGAAGTATAAAACTATAAAAAGAGTCAATTCTATGAATAACAAGTTATGTTTCTATAAGCCAAAATCTGATAATTATCCACCCACGCACATGGCTAGATTCTACGTCTGCGGTACAATATTCTCATCATTTATCTTGGCCGTTTCCGCGTTTCACTATTTTTGCTATACTTTAACCCAGTTTAATAAATGTATTAAGTTATTAAACATTTGTTAGATTCCTGTTTACATTCACAAAAATATAATAAACGTTTTGTAAACTTAACAAAGGACAAAAATGATTTTTCTGGCCTATTTAACTTTGCTTCCGTTTTAATGAACTTATTTTAATGAACGCATTGACAAAAACGTTGCATGGGTGGATAAGGTTAAAGAGGATACTTCCACACAAAAATCGGTTGATGTGTTGTTACTACTACTGAAGTATAGATCGTAATTTAATTTGCTTTTTGAAAACTATTAATCAATATTATTCATCCAAACCACAATCATAAACTGAGCCATTGCAATAAAAAATCTTTTTGCTCAAGTTTTTCGTGCTCATCTCCTACACAGATGTAAATAGTTTGGATGCATTAAAAAGTATGGTGAATAGATGGATCGTGATCTGAGTTTTAATTTCATCTTCATATGGGTGAATTCGAGGATACAGGGCTCTTATGTCGTACTTTGTAAAGCGAAGAAAAGTGGATGGCTGCGAAATTACAACAAGAAATCACACACCTTTACACTAATTATGCTAATGTCGTAATGCCGCTGCTTCATCTAACTTCACAGTTATCTGTTTTTCTATGTTTTATAAAATACGACATAAGAGCCCTTTTTCCTCGAATTCACTCATATTACGCCTTCCCTGCGTGCCTTTCAACTTGTTTTCACTTCTTACATTCATTCATATAAAAATCCATGTAAAAATAGTTGCATATGTTAGTAGATCCAAGTGGCAACAAATCGTAGCAATCCAAAGGATCCTAAATCATAATACAAGGAGCATTCGAACAAAACAAGTACATTTTCTGTGATTTGGTGCCGTTGAAAGTTTTTGAAACTGTTAAAGTTTTGTGTGATTTCAGAGATTTTGTTATGCTGCTTATTCAACCCAGAAAGGTAAATTTTAAGACTTTTTAAATCACAAAAAAATTAACTAAAGCTTTCAAAATCTGATTCTAGCAGATGCCCAATTAACTTGACCATTAAACCAGTTTTTTAAATTTATCCAACAATTGTTTTCATAGAAAATTGCTGACCAATAATCTCTTCTATTTGAAAGTCATCTGTGGCGGACAGGACAGTGAATTCGAAACGTAACTTCTGGTCTGTAAGATAAGGGTGAGAAGATGATGCAGTTGGGAAAAAGTTAATATGAAAAACAAACCACATTATATTGCAAAACAAACGGCAGCCAACTGATAGTATTAGCCAAGTGGATTGTCATGATTTGCTGAATATACATCAATGGAGGTAATAACGTGCTAATTTTTTATCACATTATACCGATAGCTCGAAATTGTGATTTTTAATTAATTATTTTCGCCACAATTCAATTAAGAGGCGACCCAATTTTATTTTGAATAAATTGAGCAATGTAGTTCCATCCATTCTGGAACATTTCACGAGATCGTCATCCTCTGCACCGTCGCTGGGTGATTCACAGCAAATTTCTTAAACATAAACAAGATAATTTCACATGAATAACATCAATGGGTTTTTTAACGTTAGAAAAAAAAATTGCTAATAAAAATTTGCAAAATGCTCTTATTAGGTAGTAATGTAGAAGATTACAATTTCCATACATCAACATAAAATTATTTTTACATCCAAAATTTTATAAACAAATTATATTGGTTTTAAATTATGTTTCAAATAACGCTTTAAATCAATAATATTACCTAACGATGGTAAAAATAACCTTCTAATTTGTTTCCTATAGACTTATCAGTATCTTTCTCATCACTGTACTTTTACTCAACAAACAAAAGAAAAGAAAGAAAAAAATATAGATACAGCGAAAATACCATATTTTCAATTCTGCCGATGTTTCACATAAAACCGTAATAATTATTTCTGATAAATGATGTTTCTGTTCTAATTGTAAATTTAAGGTGTATTATTTGAACTAAATGATATTTTTAGAGATTCATATACTTTGCAGGTAAACCAAACTTTTGCCAATGTCTTTTCTTTTCACTCACTGGATAAGATAATCAGAGGATGATGAGCACACTGCATGGTTGTTGTAGGTTGGACTTTCTTTCCTCAGTCAATATTTTTCCTTTGTCAAAGGAAATAAAAAATGTAAAAACTCAACCGTAACCTTGCAATAATTAATGTGTTAGAATTATTTTATTTTCAAATTACCTGGTGATTTCATTTCCCCAATTATTTCTGTGAGGCGGAGTGCCGTTGTGGGATCGGTCGATGCACCGAACGTGTGGTTTGTAACGTCAAGCTCAACAAACATGTTGTTTAACCATCAATAATATTTTTGACTCGTTGTAGTATTTTTAGGTTTTCTGGATGAAGCGCATTTGTGGTAATAGTAGAGACGAATTTTCGACCCTTTTTGCTTCACCAAGTAAAATAAATCAAATTCAATATTAAATAAAATATTATAACCAACCACACAAATCCCTTATTAAAAAATTATTTTTACCGGAAATTTTTCCAACAAATTACACGCCGCGAACAGAGATAATTTTACGAAACTATTATACTCAGTTTTTATTGCACCTCTCCATCTGAAATAATGTTTACAAAAGCAAATAATACACCAGTTGGTGTGTCTGTGCATAATTTTATACATACCTATTATTTTTCTTCACTCTAAAACACTGCGGCACATCTCAGGAAAAAATGACGACAAAGCCAATCGGCTGTTTGGCTGCCAAGGAGAAAAACGTACACAAACAAAGTAAAGCGGCATTTACCTGGTCTATGCAAAATTGCATACCTATACTTTTTCATTGTAGATTCAATTGTAGTAGATGCCAGTCATTCCAGATTATTTTATTGTTGACAAAAACAATAAAACCATTTTTTTTATAAATAAATAATAATTCATGAAATAAATTTGTAATGAACGATATAAAAAGTTGCATGAAATTGGCAGTAACAATTTACAGTAAGAAAGTTAATCTCATTGCATATTTTATTTTGACGTTGTATTACTGCAGTAACTGATAATGACTACAAACAACGATAACAATTAGTTGAGTGAAATGGGAATTCATGGAAACATGAAATTAATTATGCGACTTGAGACACCGAAGTATAGGAAACACAATACTATATTGAACCTATGTAAACTTCATGGGGGCGAAGGAAGTTGTCCGCAATACCATTCTTCAGTCAACACCACAGTGTACATTTACATCTAGATGCACTAACCTACAGTAATAATAATGTGCACTGAATTACTTATTTCTTTGCACATTTGGGACGTCATTGCTTGTAGAATGAATGAAACTGTTGCTCTTACTGTCTAACTAACTGACATTGGCATTGCATTACATTCAAGCGCAATATAGGTCACAGAAATTTCGTTGCCAATCCTAAATGGTATCATTGGAATTTTTATGAGTAAATGAATATAGCTACTTATTTGAGAAAATGACTTTAAGCCACGAGAGCATGCATACATAAATACTGAGCACAACGCCATCCTTCCAATTTGAACATCTACTCATGATTGTTTGACAATGTATACCTATTTCAAAACGTAGTCGATGACAACAAGCCATAATAAATGTAAACCATGAAGATACAAATCATGGAATATTTGGAAGATTAGGTATGTCATTTTGTACCTATTTTTTCTCTTTATGAATATTGTAAAAATTCCTGGAAAATGTCCAACTTAATATTCCGTGAATGCCTTCCTAACTAATTTTATTAGGTTCTAGGTGTCACCTATAACAAAATGCAAGACAGCAATGACGCATGTAACAATAATGACACATCTCAAAAATTATACTATCTTTTTAAATGTTGCAAAAAAGCGCTCCACCAAACAACTTGGCCAGATTTTCAAAATTAGTAAATTTATTTAGTACTTATTTGTCGGGGTACAACGCGTAAAATATTAATTTCTTTGCATACATAGTTGAAGCAAGTTGGAAAG
>JAHZMV010003203.1:0-10961 GCA_027743765.1 Coecobrya sp. COE2 | reverse complement strand
TCTAAATCTTTCCGTGACGACAAATTGGCTATCTATTCCAGGTTTGATGGAAAAATCTGAAACTATATATTTGAAAGGTATGATTATAACAACCCGAAAAAGTAGTTAGCTGGATGTTCATAATGTATTCCTTCCAAGAAATATATTGATCAAGAAAACATTCCATTAAATTATTTTCTGGATAGAATAATTAGAATTGAATTTTCACATTTTATAGAAGATGATTGTAATGAAAAATAGGAAGAAGAAACAATTATTATTTCGTGACAAAATATTACTTACATGTATGGTATTGGTTATAAAGCATCGAAAAATATTTAAATTACTTTTATTATCTGACTATTACTATTACTTTCTGTGGCTGCAATGTGCTTAAGCCAAATTAGTTGATTTAATGTTACGTTAGCAAAAATTATGAATTATGTTAAATTACAATTTATAATTTATATGCACTTAAACAAATTCCGAATTCAAATCCCACTGCTCATATAGAGGACTGCACCTTACAGCATCACTTTATAGCAATCCCACTACATTCATTAGCTTATTTTCTGTTGATGCCTACTCTGTTTTTCCACTGTGCACCAGCCTAGCGTCCAACAGTCTCTATTCTGCTCTCAAGCCGACCGGAAGCTCAGCGACGACTGGGAAATTATTTTTACTTGAAGTCTAGTGTATCACGTTTCTCTCAAGTTATCTTTTAAGCTGTGACTTATGTGAAAGCCATTGCAGTACTAAAACTGCCATAAAATAATAGGAAAAGCAGCAATATCAGCTATGTCAACATTCCACACTGTAATGATTGAAGAATTCTCAAATCAGATATGTGTGAAAACAAAAACTAATCAAGCTTCAATCCTTCTGCCGCGGCTGCCGTTGGACATGAAGTTTTATGACTGGCATCGTATGGTAGTAGCGATGCATTCAGGCCTGCTGTTTGTGACAGCCTGTGGAAATTGTGTTTTGTTCGATCATAAGGTAATCTGAGATTATTGATATTTTTAAAGATTTATATTTTTTACTTTATCACTTTGAAAAAAAGATTCCAGAACGTTTCAGATTAAAAATGTGGAGAAAGTTGGGACAGATTAATTTACTTATATTAAACTTGGCAGTTGTAGATCTGGTTGTGACAATTGAGATGATTCCACTTGAGGTAATACGAAAACAAAAAATAGACATGATTTATAAAATATGCAGGACTAACCTTTTAATTGTCGTTTAAAAATCATTCCAGATTGCATGGTACGCCAGAGTATCCTCGCGAGCTGCTGATACATCCATTCGGATCCTATCATTCTTCCGAGTTTTCGGATTATTCTGTCGGGCGTCGTTGTCATGTATATTTGCCTGGACCGTGACTTCATTATATTGAAACCGTTGTCTATTTTACAAGCCGAGAACAGAAATAAAATCATTCTGGCTGCTGCTTGGTCAATTAGAATATGTTGCAGCTTAGCTCAGGAACATTAAAATATAGTGTAGGAATTAACCTGGATACATTATTTTAATTCAAAGCAGGATACTACTAAATTTAAAAAAACATTTTACTTATGGATTTTCCCTTTACAGTCCGTTATGTTTGATGTCGAACGTCATCCCTAATTTCAATGGTACGAGCACTTTCAATTCATTTCCATCACCAGACGATGAGTTGACGTATAATATACTTGGATTCTGTCTAATGTACGCTATTCTAATGATGACTATAATCTACTGTTATAGTTACATCATCCTAAAATACATACCATGACGAAACAAAATCATTGTGAGAATTTTTTTAACTTTTAGGAACCAACTTCTTATCGAAAAGTGAGCACGTCGCTGACATTGAATATGGATATGATGGAACTGTCAATAGCCAAAAAATGAAATTCTTTGTTAGTTAAACCTCACCATCACCTACCAAAAACTATGGTCACATCACTACGAATGAATATACACGAGATATGTTAATCACCGTTATATGTCGCTCACCGTTTTCAAAAAAGACTGAAGAAAATAATATCGTTGATGTAAATACCGCACAAGTGTTTCGAACACGGGCTGAATTTATAAGTACTTAATGGATCCAATTCGTATATAATTTTCCCACCAATTTTGATTCTTCTAAAATTATTGAAGTAAAACATTGTACTATGTAATAAATAATTACATATAATCAAAACAATTTAACAAATATCTTGTCGTAGTGGTTTAGCTAGATTTTTAATTCATGTAATAGTTTAGTGAAAATTCAATTATTATTACTGTTGGTCAATATTTAAGCCAAACTGATTCCCTAATTTTTTTTAAAAAACAAAACCTCGCGATATTTGAAAAAAGGCAGAAAGAGGATGTAGTGTACTGATAGTGTAAAAAAAATAAAAAAATATACTGTTGATATCTTTAAGTGAGGAATACAAAGGCCGAAGATTGAAAAAATCATTTGCATTTAGAAACTTTTACATGAATTCATTTTATCAGACAGTCAATTAGTTTGTTTCTATAGCTAGAGGATTTTTATTTTATAGCACAATTCAGTAAAAGTTTACGGACCTTCACTGATCTTGACCGATATATATTTTGTAGCTATTTTTAGAAGTTTACAAAAATAAAACTTCAAAACAAAGAAGTAATTTAATACGATGGTTTGCCACTAGCCAATTTCATCTTTCTGCTTTTCTAAAACCGCAAACATAAGCGAATCGCCAAAAGGAAACTCATAAAAGAGAGACATCTTCTTAAAAAGCAACTCACCTTAATGAAACTTTTAGAAATTTCAAAAGCTATGATCGCCGTCCATGCCATTTACTACTTACTAGAAAATTACGATTCCTTTTCCAGCCAAAAGCTAAATTAAAAGTACACGTGCCAGACGGTTCTGGTAGGTACGAAAGTTTCCTTCTTTTCATTCTTTGTTCTATAGCAAATTAAATTAGTGGCATCTACCATTTTTCTCGTTCTTTAGAAATCTACATGAATGTCGTGAATTGAAATGTTTTATATTTTATTTCTTAGTCTACTATTTAATGTATTGCTACAAATACACAATAACAACATAAAAAGAAAAGAAGCAAGTGATGTAAAACTTGTTTTAGCTTTTCATGTCATTGAGCAAACAAAACTGAAGACGCTGGAGTCAACATTAGGCTCGAGGTGAATATACTTTGCTTTCTTTTGAATCCGTTGGATCCGACGGGAAAGCAGAATTTGGTCTGCGGGAAGCAATTCTTGAGAAAATGAATTTATTTCTACAGTAAAATCCTTAGCATTACAAACTCTATCGCTTATTAATGAACATGTACTGAAATATTTCTATTTTGCTAAGAATTGGCTAAGGCATCATGGTACTGGTTTGGCGTAAGATTTCCATTTTTAAAATAAAAGTGAAAGCACGATTTCGAATTGAAATATTTATGAATTGAAAATGCGTCAAATAATTCCTGCATATCTGCAGTATATTATTTATTGCAGACGTCGTAAACTCAATTTAAGTTTGCAAAAGGAGAAAATAATTAATTGTACTGGAAAGCGAATAACTGTCAATATGTTCCAAATGCAGAAAGATCCTTAACAAAATACCTACATATATAACTATTATAACATATATCTACCTAACGAAACAAACAACTTCAGTTGCAAAACATGAAATCAGGAGCCAACTAAACATTTTAGAGTCGTCGTTGACTTTAGTCAAATAAGAGTATATTTACGTTTTGCGTACTCCCTCATCAATTACATAGGATACATCCCTCATGTGGGATCATAATGTCTTTGAATTAAATGTTTATACAACTGCAAGCATCTTTGTTGCTATTTTTAGACAGAGCTAATAATTTATTAAAAATCCTGTTGAAATCCCAAGGAGTAAATGTTATCATGTATAGGCTTGTGTCCAAATAATATTGAAACTCGACAAGAGACTAGTTTCAACTTGAATCTAAAATGACCTGCTTTGCTCATTCCATTATATACAGAATGAAGATGACAAACAAGATTTGAATGGCAAAACACACGTCACCGCTCACGATTTCAGTTTAACACTTTCAGCACACTTCAAAATATCACATAGACGAAAACACAGTCCAAACCGGATTGAATGCTTGCTATAACCTGTTCATCATTTGACGTTAGGATGCGACTATATTTAGAACTTTGTTCAGAATACTCTACAGATTAGCTCTTATGAGGTGTTCATGTGTATACAGTGTTATTACTTATTCATGATAATCAAGCTCATTATTTTCAGCAACGTATTATGTTGCTTAATACAAATCGGTTACTCAATGAATTCTTTGACATTTTATGTCGTTGATCAAAAAGTCATTACAATGGCAACAACCTAATTTTAGAATCAGTTACATTAAACTCGTCCCATAAAAGATGTATGACATTTCATATTAATCAGCATTCTGATGCCACGTATACCAATATCGTTTTCAGGCTGATTAAAGGAAGCATACACATAAAGCATTGACAGAAACTATTATTACAAAAATGAGATTATGAGATGAGATAAGAAAGGAGATAAGAGAAGAGAAGTAGATGGGTTTCAGTTGTAGATGTGTAAACCTTTTGGCTTATCCCTAAATTTCCTTTCGTTTTTTTATTTTACTTTATTCAACATGGCATCGGCGGTAAATTAAACCACTTTCAAAACGCGTTTTGTCCTTTTTTGAAACGTTTTCTTGTCGGATTTTATATCAAATTAGGATAACATTGCATCCAACCGGGGAAGCAAAAATCGGTTGTGTTCATTTTAATCCGCAGGATGTTAGCTCCTAAACTCGCAAACTTTAAACAAACGAAGCAGAAACCTGCAACCACAGCACCGTCTGGAATAAAAAAGAAAAGGAACAAAATTCTTCGAGAAGTATTTTTGTATCTGTAGCTGCTACGACCAAACCATTGTAAATTACAGGTTCAGCTTCGTTCAGTCTTACAGAGAACAATATAGGCTTCAAATCCTATACTTACCTGAAAGCATCAGAACATGTAACTAGTCAGGAGGAAGCCATTTTCAATGAAAAGTAACAATAGTTTCCGTCGCATTATTATCATCATTATCGCATATCGAGTTCAAGCCAATTTTCAGTCCAAATTGTATCTGTACACTTTTTGTACCTTACCACAAATCCAATATTCTCCCAGAAATAAAACATCAAAGAAATAAATTCATCAGCCTCAAGTCGACAAGCAAAGAACTCACGCTGCTTGTATTCTGATAGAGATGTAAAACGGTGAAGCCGGAATATGTGATCCATATTAGTAGAACATCGGAATTCTGGTAATATCAGTGTTCAAAATTGAGTATCAGTGTTCTATTCTCCAGTAAAATCTTTTTTGATATTGCAAAGTATTTGATGTAATTTTTTGTAGTTTGCTCTCTCAGTGTCTGGAGTTCATAGTTAATTAAAAGTCGCTAAAGATTAATATTGTCAGTGGTTTGGGTTTCATATTTAAAACGAAATATTATGCAATGCATTTTTTACCATCTCATAGACATAAAAACACACTATGCGCATGCATGATGAGTTATTGCTGGCTATAAAATAAAATAAAATGGAATTAATGTTAGTAAATTTCTTTCTTTAAAAGCATCATGTTCTTGTATTGTATATTTTGAATTTCTTCAATAAGTGTGCAGGTCAACACACTTTCATTTTTTTCAATCAAGCATGCTTTATTGGAGGCGTGCAAACTTATTTTTTATGTGAAGCAGCACATCCGGCAGTTTGGGTCGTACGATCCGTTATCTTAGAGAAATTTGGAAATGAAATTGAAATATTGATCAAAACAAGACACCTTAATTGCATTTACGGTAATTCAGCATGCTTGACTTGAGGAGATAATATTAACTGGCATGCTAATCGTAAGTATGAAGTATGACTCCGTTTAGATTTGCATTTATATTTATTTAAACAGATTGAACCATTCATCCTATACAATATCCAGAATACTGACAAATGTGACATTAAAATGTCATTGTAAAATTCTATCTCTGCCAGACTGCGATAAAATTTCGAAAAGTACAAATTAATTAGATACTAGAATACAGAACAGATGCAGACTTTCAATTTTTCTGTATTGCTGTAAGGGAAAGTAATCAAGTTCCAGTGTGTGTACCAACTTATTTAGTTTCAGATTACAGAATAATTCAGTATTAATTTTCCAAATAAAGTTTCAACTTTTTTCATTTTATTGCCGTTGCAGATAAACAAATTTGTTCATTTCTATCAAACTTTCAAAACATAACGTTATTCTCTGTAGTTTCCATTAAATTGTTTGAAGTTAAGTGTTGCCACCCGTGATTATTCAACATATCCATGCATAAAGATGTACAAATGGTAGCTGTCTCGTTAGAAAGTTGTGATCTAAACACAACAAGTGCATTGACGAAAACATTTATTCCTATTCTACATGTATACATCCAATCATATTTTTGCCTAATTATACAAGCAACATTTTTACATGATTAAAAATTGTCTACATCTTTCCACAATCTAACCCAGTATTTACCTATATTGGATTCAATGAAGTGGATGGGGCTATTTTCTGCTGGAAAATCGTGTTGCAATTTGACATCAGAGTGTTTTAAGCTTCAGAATAATTTCAAGTGGTATAGATAAAGTTTAAGACTAACAACGCGAATACCAAAGTTAAATAATGATTAAATTGATACAATTAGATAAATAGTTTTTCAATGTTGAAAGCTGAATTGATCTTTCGTTCAGCATTGAAATCATTGCTCTTGTAAAATCTAAGAAATTTTTATTCATGTAAGTTGCACAAACGAGGAAACGTGATTTTAATTGCATTATACAATCCCAAACGAAAACAATTTTTAGTTTATTTTTTTGGAAAAGCAGACGTATAAATTATTTACATATTGTTGAACTCAAGATAATAAAGTAAATTGTTGTAAATTATCTCGAGACTCGTTATCTCATTTCATGGAAATAAACCCACTATTCTATACATTAGGATTCACTCACCGATAAAAAACATACAGCATCAACAATATAAGCTAACGATGCTAATTGGCACATTTGTATTGAAATTATATACATACAATATATATATGATGAGTTGTTTATAGGGTTTATGACCATGAAAGCTCTTTTTTAAATTCTTAATTAAACCTGTATGATGAACCTGTTTTAATGCGCTATCCATAAACTCAAAACAGGTTATTTACATTACAGGATGAATACCGACAGTTCAAAGTCCTTTAACATTTAAACTTTTTCAGATAACTCCCACTACATCATTCTGTTCCTCATTCTTGAAACAGTTTAATAGAATATCTCCATTTTCAGAGTCCAATTACGTGTACTTGACGAGAAGATAGAAATTTAATGCAGACGTTATAGTATCCATATTAAATTTCAGGTATGAAAATGCAGGTTTTAGGTGGATACCTACATACGTGGGTTCATGCTACACTGTCATGATAAAAGGTAATCTGGTTTTAGAAATATGCTTTGAAACCTTTATAATTAAGCACCATAATGAAATAATATGAGGTTACCACCCATTACTGTTTGGTTGCAAACAAGTTCCTATGTTTAAGGAGGACTGAATCCGTAATAGGTCGACGGGGCATCCTTTATTGTGCTGGCATTGAAATTTGGAGTTCATTGCATTTTCTTATAGAGATGTACAGATGTAGGTAACCTATAAGTCATCACCGGTAATTGCATTTAAAATTTACTTCATGTTTTGGTTTTGTAGATCGACTTCCCATTAAATACATGACACAAGCTATTAATCAAACGTTAATATTACATTGTATGTGTAGTAATGTGCACTTTCCTCGTGGTATACAATATTGGATTGTGCAATTTCCCACATTTTCGTTATGACATCAAAATAGGAAGCATATTGCACCTGTTCGTACTAAAACCACTAATATTGCCCAACAGCAAATTTATTGAAGAGTCCCACGGGGAAAGTAAAAGAGTTTGAGTGAAAGCACTTTTAATGTTTTACCTAAATCGTATTTTACTAACCGCTTATGATTACGTAAAAAAATCGGTTTTATTACAAAACGCCGTATGAATTATGGATGTCAATTTTCGTCTTGTGACGCTACAGACGCTATATGGCAGACTGTCTGGCTTTTGACAATTATGCCCGCCAGTTTTAATTTAAGTTTTTTGAAATAATTAATATGCATATATTGATGCAACCAACCTTGAGTATTACGGTGCAGTTGACTTCAAAATGTTCCCGCGTCTGTGACCCTGAACTTGTAAAAAGAGTTACGACCAGTCGCAGTCGAAACGATACTAAAAATACCAATAAGATTAAAGGTGTGTAGGTTTATTAAGTACGGTTTCAACTTGCACGAACATGTCCAGCAATAGAAAACTTTAACGTCTTCCCACTACTTCCAGTAAACCTTTCCATTTTTCCATCGTGCAACATCTCAGCATCCAACAGTCTCTCTTCAGCTATCTGATCGCACAGAAGCTCAATGCCGAAAGGTAAACTATTTTGTGTTGAAGCTTAGGGATTCAACACAATGGCAGATTGAAAGGGACACCACAGCATCCTGGCGAGCTGGTGATTTAGCCTACAGGATCATCAATTTCCCGGATACTTGGATTATACGTGTCGGGTTTCGTTGTAATGTTTATTTGGCTAGACCGTTGCTTTGTCATATTGAAACAACGGTTTATTGGCCATGCTGAGAAAAAAAATCTTATTGCTGCTGCTAGGATTACAAGCATATTTGGCAAGTTGCCAGAGGTAAAACTTAAAATATCGTGTGTGAGTTACCCTAGATATGTACATATTTTTTTCAATTGAAAGAGTCATATAGAATCCAGTTGTAAATTAGAACACATTTTACTACACCGTTTTTCCTTCAGTCATTTATATTTCATGTCTTCCCAAATTTCAGTGGCACGAGTAATGTGTAACTTTCAATTCGTTTCCATCACCAGACCATTAGTTGGATTATAACCTGTTTGTTGTCTGATGTACCCCATTCCAATGATGACTACAATACACTGCTATACTCACATTCTCCTAAAAATGCATTCAGTGGCGAACGTAAAGAGAAATGGTAGGTATGTTTGGTATTAACCTTTACGACATATGTTGAATTTTTTAAACTTCATTTAACTGAATGCCTCTTCAAGATTCTATTATTTTTTTAGAAAATGGCAAAGCCAGATCTTCTGAGTCATTTATTCAACAAGCGATAGACAAAACTTTAGACTTTAGAAGACTTTAGAACCCGGACTGAATTTGTAAATATCTGTTTAAGGTTGTCAATGTCACCAATTGAGTCGGAACAATTTAAGCACCATGGTTTGTAATATGCTGGGGGGGAAGCCATATGGAAACGTTTTGCTGAATTTAGAGAATACCAGAGGGAGCAAACGGCGGGGAAGATGCACAGTAGAGAAAAATTCGCAAACGTTTGTATTTTTCCTTAACTCACTTTCATTTTATATATAACAGTAATAATTTATCATCATGAATAAATTATTAATCAGTACAGAAAACTGTATGTGTGTGGCTAGAATAATTTTTCGTATAGCCGTTTTCAATTAAAATGTATTGGCTTTGACTGCTCTAGGCAATATTAATGTTAGAGTTTTTAGAAGTTCGTTAAAACAAGACTTTAAAACAGAAATAAAGTAATTGCATGGTTCTCCACGAGCCAATCTCGACTTCGTCTTTTCTTCCCTTTATGAAAAACCGCAAGCATAAATGAATCATGAAAGAAAAACTCATAAAATAGGAACATGTTCTTAAAAAGGGACTCAATTAATGAACCTTTTAGAAATTTCAAAAGATCTGTTAGCCGTTCATGACATCCATTATTTATTTAAAGAATTTCTATTCCATTTCCATCACAAAGCTCAATTTAAAATACACGTGCTAGACGGTTCAGGAAGGTAAAAAAATTTAGTTTTCGGACTTCTTTGTTCTTTCAAAAATTAAATTTCTGGCGTCCACAATGCTTACCCATTCTCTTAAAAACTATATAAAACAAAATGAAAGGATAAACGTTCTGAATTGAAACGTTGTATATTTTATTTCACACTCAATTATTTAAAACGTTGCTACAAATACATTAGGTCAATATAAGAAACAAAAAAGGGTGACGTCAAATTTGATAATTAGCTTATGATTTCCATGTGCAAATAAAAATGAACACGCTGAAGTCAACATGATGCTTGACGTGAGCTTTGCTTTCTTGGATTCAGTTGGTAGCAAAGAGAAAGCAGAATTTGGTTGGCGTCAACTTATTCTTGAGAAAAATAATTTATTACGATAGCAAAGTTCTTAATATCGTTAACAAATTCCGCTTATTAATACTCTAATGCTGAAATGTCATTTCTTTGTTTTGAGTTGGTTTATGTTTCATGGTACTGGTATGGTTAAACGGTTTTAATTCTTAAAATAAAGATGAAAACAAGACTTCCCTTCAATTGAAACTACACCAATTGATTCCCGCGCATCCGTAGTGTATTATTTATTTTAGCATTGTAAACTTAATTTAAGTTTAGCAATAAAAGATGCCTTAATTTCATTGGAAAGCGGGAAGATGACAGAGTTGGTTTGGTTTTCAAGGTACTGGTAAGGTTAAACGGTTTTAATTTTTAAAATAAAAATGAAAACAGGATTTCCCCTGAAATGAAAGTACGTCTATTGATTCCTGTGAAGTTGTAGGGTATTGTTTATTGTAGGATGGATAAATTCAATTTAAGTTTGGGCATAAAAGATACCTTAATTGCATTGTAAAGCGAGTAGATGACAGTGTTTTCCAGTTGTCAGAGTCATTATAGGCTTTAGTCAAATAAACAAAAATATTTAACCTTTGCGTCCCCACTCTACAAGAACATCAGATACTTTCCTCACGTTGGACCATCATCTATTCCAATTAAATATCTAGTCTACACATTACTCTGAAACAAAGCTATAAATACTTGGCTCGTCATAGTGAGGAAAATGTTACG
>JAHZMV010003202.1:0-29971 GCA_027743765.1 Coecobrya sp. COE2 | reverse complement strand
CCACCATAGTGTGAATAGAAGCGACCGCAATGAGCCATATAATTGAGTTTGAGCGGCGGAGGTGCTTACTATATGTAAGCAAATCCCTTCTAAAAATACATACACATACAAACATTATTGTTGTTAGAAAAAACTAACTTGTTGGTAGTTTTTGTTATCTTTTTTTCTTTTCTCAGTTAGTTAGTTTACTTACCGGTATTTTTTTTGGTATGGTGTGCTGTACACTATAATTTTACACAAGTCGAATGTAGTAATAATCCTGCCATATAAAAAAATACAATATTTTCATGTGCATAATAAAAAAAATGCTTGTTAAATTTACAATATTCATCCAAAGCCACTTTTTAAAAAAACATCTCTTTTTTCCCTACCTACCTGAAAATGTCTACTTTTTCTCTAGTGTGGTTATATGGATGGATGGAAAATGCAGATAAAAACCTCATTTCAATTTTATTGAATGCGAGGCGACACGACCCTCTGCTGCCATTTTTATTTTTTTGACCTGCTTCCCTCTTTCCCGACCTTTAGGACTTCTTTACAACAATTTGTATGAAAAAATGTAATTTTTCTTGTGAACAAAGTTGTGCATTGGTTTTTTGGAGATAAAAAAAATGTCGTTTTAAATGACACTCGTCGTGTCATGTAAGCTCTCTAGGAATAGTCAAGTCAATAATGTCAGCTTAGAAGAAAACTTAACGGTATTGCAAATGTTGAATCCTCTGATGTAGTCAATTTGTAAAGGATTTCAACCAATTCCACGCTGTTTTACACAGTCAATCATAACATCTTAATCACAAGTAGTCCAAACAGCATGCATCTTTTTTTATGAAGAAGATGACCCATTTATAAATTATCAACTTGGTCGTCGTTTTAAACCTAATTATGCAAATATTGTTATTCGTTTTTTCGTGTGTGTTCTTCTTGTCAAGAAACCTAGAGCAGCAGATGGTATTCTGCACAAATTGTTGTAAAAATTTGAAGGACACAGAAAAAAAGGACAACGACACATCCGCTTTCACATCAACTTCAATACTCAAGACATGAGGCTGCAGGAGTAGCAGCATTTTTTTTACGGTTTGACGTTACTTTACTTATGACCTGTGTTCATGTTCAATATGAGCTTTACCGTGTGCAAAGTCAATGTTGAGAATGGAACATGAATTATTATTTAGGAATTACAACCAGTTTTTTCTTTTGTACAGGTAAAAATCATACCCAAGCTTGTTATCAGTGCATTGGTTAGACCAATACAAAGCGTGATATTTTGAATGTATTTGTTTTATAGAAAACACGAAGAAAAATTTTTTCTTCAATGATTTGATGATGTAAGTGACGATGATGATGGTTTGGCAAAAAATATATGTGGTTTTTTAAAAAGTTGTTTTCTGGTACCCTTTCATCATTACCAGAGCATTGTATGTATTTTTTACCACAGTAAAAAGTTGCTCCCCAACTCCCCCTCAAACATTCATCACCACCACATACATACACCGGAAGTTCTCATATAAAAAAGTTTAAAACCTTTCTTTCTCGTACTTTTTTTGAACCAACTGGTAATCAAAGCGATACCAGCATTATTGCATCGGGTTAAAACATTATGGAGGAAAAGAACAGCTCTCTTGTTTCTATATATTTTTTACTTTGCAAACCCATCCCATTATTATTCTGGTATTGTGTGGGTAGAATTCCTTCATTTTTTCATTGTTACTACTCGCGTTGTTTTTTTCTGTCTTGGTTGAGGATATGGGTTTTCAGATGGACTGATTAGAGAGGATATTATATGGCAGAAGGACTGCTGGTCACACACAAAAATTTTGTGAGGAGACCAGGTGTTCACAAATAATCAAGCATGATTTGAGGAGGATTGTGTATACAAGTTACAAGTTTTCCTTGATAAGAAACCTTAATCATGTTGAAAAAAATAATATGATGATCTGCTAAACTAAAAAAGACATGTGGCCCCTTCATTCATATACCAAAAGTCAGTTTATATAATAATTGGTATGCTGAATATAATAAAAAAAACGACATTCTCTCTCCTCTCTCTGCTTATAAACTTATGTAATAATAATAAATGCTTGTCTGATGATGAGGAGATCTCTTGTGCCTGGCCAAATGGGAAAAATTATTTAAAAAAAACAAAAATATTTAACGTCAAACGTCCCACTTGCTCTTTCATTCTACAAGCATCTCTATAAAAGGATTAAAGTGTATGAATGAATATGGCACATTTAAAGGATAAAGTTACCATTTTTATGACACTTTGAACATTTTTATTTTTAAAAAGTGAATCCAATGATCCCTATCAATTATATATTAAAAATCATTTTACTCTAAACTTCATCCATAATAATAAGCAGAGTATAATATAGCTCACAGATATAAAAAAAGGAATGCATATATTTTTTATATTTTCCATGAGTTAATTTTAACTACTTTGTATAATAATAATAATGACAGTTAGTAGAAATCCAGTTAATAATCATAATTCAATTGAAAGGACGTTCGCGTTCAATTTTTTTTTATTACAAGTTGTCTGACCACACACACATAAAAAAAATGAAGTGACATATCGTCTGCATACAACACACATATTTTTTATTAATTCTATTAGCTCATATTCATTTTATCCCGTACTATTTTATTTTCTGGTGGCGAATCTCTCTCTCACGACCTACCTATCGTTCCGTTGTTTACCTGTCAAATAAATAGGGTTAGAGATTTATATACTAAAGTTAAAACGGCATTTCGGGCACGAGCTTATTTCGCTATAAAAAAAAACCTTTACATATTTTCATCTGCAGGAAAAAGAATGTTACATTGTGCCTGTCTCACAACCACCACCGCCAACACTCCTTCTTAACATTTCTCTCTAAAAAGAAATTACTTGTATTGCTCATAAGAAAACTGACATTGGTTGATAACATCTCCTCAGAGGAGAAGAGAGAAGTATCCTTATTATTATTTTCTTGGCATTCATCAAACAACCGTACAACCACCACCACTCCACATCTTTGTGGTGTCTATTACTTCTACTATTATTATTATTACGTTAGAGTATGCAACAATGAATAATATAAAAAGACAGTCAGAAAAAAAAATACATTGAACCTTTAGCCTGTGTAAGGATATGAGATTTTTTGATGGCGTTGGTGGTGGCTCCCTGGCTAGTGGCCTAAACCTTGTGTGTGTCGAACGAACCCATCTTTTAGGTTACCCATTGTAAAGATTTTTTTTTTGGCCAAGTCTTCTTATCTCATCTTTTCAGATGTAAATCTCAAACAACAGTGATAACGAAATAAAAAACGGCGGTGCAAATGATTTTTTTTTGATAATCTACACTGCACGCATGCATGCAGTAAGCTGGCATGACATCACACATGCAGGTCCTCTCTGCTTTGTTTCAGGTTCTGTGAGGATTCATCTCTCACGGTAGTTTTTTTATATCGGCAGCGTTCAGTCAGTCAGTCAGTATCTTAATTTATACTTTTGATTTGCTTTACACTTCTTTTGACTGACAGGATACTTGTATGATGAGATACGTGAAATGATTTTCTCTCAAGAAGATTGAAGATCCAGTAAAAATATTGCAAAATGTTAATACAAGCACAGTAGTCATAATGATGATTGTAATGAGCACGCCACGCCAAAAAGGGATTTTTTTTCGTTATTTTTGTTGCAAACTTTTGTGTTGGGTAATAAGAGTTCTATACGATATAATCACTCATTTTCAAATAGAATGACAAAGCGTGTTTCTATTCATTCATTCTTGAAAAGATTTTTTTTGCATGCCGGCTCTGGTGAGTGTAAAAAACCATTGATTTTTTTTATCCTGGCTAGTATTTACATTTTCCTGTAATGGTGCTCTTTTCATTACTCCCATTATAATCACTGCAATGATACCTGCTTCATTTTTATTGTCATAATATCCAGTTGGATGACAGAACAATAGGAAGAAATAATATATAAAAAAAAAGTCATTACGAAACTTGAATAACCGCACCGTATTTCTCTCTGGTGCCGTTTTTTTTTCAAAAAGGGCGGAGGTGTTTCAAAAAATCTATATATGCTCTCTCACTAGAAGCACCTGCACTGCAGGTCCTGAACACACATCCTAACGGTTTACCTGTTTTATACAAAAAGTTGTGAAGAATGACGTGTGAAAATTTCAAAGCTGGGCTTATACATTTTATTATGCAACTTTTATTTAAAATCCGGGCATATGCCTAATTTTTTAAGTAGATCTTTCTTTCAGGATCTTATAGAAAGTTGTAAATTTTTCTAAACGTCAAAACTTCACCTATTGACTTGAAAAAAAAATGAAGCTTTGATCTGTTGCGAGGGGGAGATGAACAGATTTTATTTTTTGAGGAAATGAACTCAAATAAATACCCTAATGATTACCCTAAAGAATTTTCCCCTTATTTTATGCCAATCATTAATCATCATTGAAGAAGAAGGAGGATAAAATTTTTCTTTTCAGGATCTGGTGCAATGCACGCAAGTTAGTAAAATCCCCTTTCAACTACAAAGTCACCTCCTCTCTCTCTCTAAGCTCTCTGGGTTGACTATTTTCTGACTTGGAGTCATTATTTTATTATTGAAATAAAACGTTGTGAAACCAGTACTGCGTGAAAAAATTGAACAGTTTATTATTATTATTATTACTGTTCATCATCACCGCAGTTCAAATCAATCAAGCTTAAAATTTTTTGAAAGGAAAGATTTGTCAACGCCCAAAAGCGCAAGCAGAAAGAAGTATAATTAATCTTTTTCTCATTTCTCTCACCTTTTATCATATCATCGTCATCATCACAAAAATTCTGCTCTGATTTTTTTACATTTTCACAATTTCTTTTTTTTTATTCGTCACCTTCTTCTCAGGTCTCAAGGGTACCTTATGAGCACTTTCAAGTTCACACTTATTTCTAAAAAAGATGACGAATCAGGAAAGAAAACCAACAAGCCCAACTCATATTTTAAAGGACCGCAAGGGCTGGGTCGTTCGGTCAAAAAGCAAATCATCATTTTGGCGTCATTCAAGCAATAAGTCTAAATATCAAAAAACGAATAAAATGAAAAAAAATTCCATGTAAAAATGATGCAGTAACTCTTTATTGGCTTGAAGCATTTTATAATGCCGAGTTTTAAAAATCTTGTGGTGGTGAAGTGAGATAAAGGTGGAAAGAAAGAAAGATGTGGACATGGTAGAATTTTTTTTTCAAAAAAATAAATATAAATTGTTGCCATAGCTGAAAGGAACCGGATTTTACTCATCTTTGCATATATATTTTTTCACTCTACATAGCCCATGGCTCTCATTGTTTGTTAGGATCTCAACACAAAAATATATTAATTCGTCTATAAAAACGCAGTTTAGATACACCTGTTTCTCGGCTGCCATTTCATCAGCATTTTTTTTTACAAGCCAGAGTGTGCAGAATAAAAAAAACATTTAAAGTAGCTCTGGTAAAGGTGTAACGTAAATGCAATGTGTTTTTATGGCCAACATATAAATTCCAACAATTGCAACTTTGTACTGTCGTTTGGGAATCCATTGTTGTGTGTTGGGTGTAATAGGAAGAAAATTTTTCTAAGGACAATAGCAGCAGCAGAATAACAACAGGTGAGAATGAAATTGGACATTAGCATCATTTTTTATTATTTGCTGGCTTGCTGCATAAAAATTTCTCTCTGTAAACGCGCATGAAATCCTCCTGTGCGTCTCTATGCGGTTTGAGTGTCCGCCCAATTTTATTTTCGACTCCGAAAAAATAAAACTTAGAATATAAATTCTAACAATTTCGGAGACTTGTTGTTTGTTTCCCGTCATGAACTGGTTATTTGGTTTATAATCATTATTACGTTTTTGTTGTATTGTTATTGCTTTCTTTAGCAGTTTGCACAGAGTGTTAACCACCGAAATAATTGCATAGATTTTTGGCGAGTTTTTAAATGCAGGTTTTCTTCCATTCTAGTCAGTCGAATATATAATATGTATAGGTTGTTATGGTAAAGTTTTTGCAGAGAAGTGATGGAAACTTGCTTTTTTAGCATACTATGCTCTCATTAATCTTCTTGACTGGTGCACTACATCTAGAAAGAAAATTACATGTTTATTTTATGGAAATGGATGCATGGTATCTCCATAGCAGAGTCCTGTACAAAAATAATATGAAGTGATAACTGCTCAATGTATACTATTTTCTCAGGGTTTTCTATATGCTTCAGTCAGAAAGATTAAACGAATTTTTTTTCTTGAACTTGAAGATAAACAGCATGAATGACTGCATGTTACAATGCATGAAAACCTTATGCCTGAGAAAAGTAATGATTTGTATTGTTGTCTGTCGAATGCATTGTTGGATAGAATTTTTTTTCTTGAAAACTGCTTCGGCGACGGTTTGAGAATTTAGAGTCGGATAACAAAGTCATTCCATAAAACTAATCCGAAAAAAATATTATTATCACTTTTAAAACAATTTTAAAGTACGAATTCTTGTCTGTTCTAACCCATTAAATTACACTAAAACCTGATACTAATAAAAAAAAATGCTTACATGAATTGCTCGTCTTTCTCTACAGAAAGAGGAATCACAAAAGCATCACAGTTCTGTTTGATGTCATGAGATTCTTTACGACAAGTAATTTAATTTTGTGTGCCAAAAGCTATATAACTAATGACACTGTCAAAACAACCCATATCTTAAATCTCTCTGGAATTCACCAACTCTGGACATTATACTCATATTTTTTTTACACATGGACAGCATATGTTCGTCAAATTAGGAATCTTTTTACGTTTATTGATTTTGGTTGTTAAATACGTTTTTGGCGATATCCAATAAATTGATCTCATTTTAGAAAAGAAAAGCCGTGTCATAAACTACACATTCGGTTTTGTAAAAAGAAACAAGATCCATTTTTTCCAACTTAAACAAGTTGTTCCTCTACTGCTGCTGTGCCAATGCGTATTTTTATTATTTGTTAATGATAATAGAGATTAGTATCTCTATTTGTTATAACATCTTCAAAGGAATTTTTTGGCGTGAAATGTTTATGAATATTCATTTTATTCAAGTTTAACTTCTCTGGACTAATGATGAAAGCGCTATGCTTTCAACAAAACAATCACTAAAAAAGGTGCGGCTCTTTTTTTTTTGATGATATCTCAAGATAATATCATTATTATGAAAAAATATATTTGTTTGGATTTATAATCCCACTTGGAAAAAAATTTGTTGTGTGTGTGTTTGCCCATGTCCAAAGTCAACTTGGTTAAAAAGGTGGAGAACCGAAATGACGTGACGAGTCGTCACTGACAATTTTGTACAAAGGAACTGGCGCACAGTCTATTGACAGATTTGTTTGCCAATAATATCCTTGTCAAATGATCTTGCCAACTCAGTCAGTCATTCAAAACATTTATTTGAGTTGTTGTACCAAAAAAATAAATAAAATTCTTCCTTAAATCAAGATAAAGCCATTTATTTTTATTTCTATTTTACTACTCTTGTCATAATAAGTGCACACACATGCAAATCTGTATATATATTTTTTGCATTTTGCGAAAATTAAACTCATTTTTGTTTAGGAAAATATGTGCATATTTGCTTGCTTCTTCTTTTTACTACCTGTCAATATAAACCATTTTAATTTGGTGATTGTTAATAATGGACCACATTTCTGATTTGTACCTTTTCCACTTGCTTTTTTTTCGTTTGCCAAAAAAAAACTGTACTCATGACTCATTTGTTAGAAGAAACAGATTTTTCATTTCTCTGTCTAACATTTCTTTTTCGACACGACATGCCATCTTGACTGCATGTTATAATTTTTCCCATTCAATTCATGCTCTTCTTCTAAACCAGAGAGACAGAAAGATTCTTGACATTAGCACATCATAAATATTTTTTTGCAATTTATGATGGTTCGAGGCCATTTTCATAATCAACTTGTACATAAACAAGTGGTCTGGCAATAGTTTTAAAATTGTTGATCTCTAAACATACTGGAATGTTTGATGATCAAGTAGCCAAACTGAACCGTTTGACCAATCCATACATTTTTTAATCCCTCGGGTTAACTTGCTGCTGCTACACAAGTTGGAGGAAGAGAATATAATAAATGAAATAAAAGAAATTACTGGTAAAAGATCTGCACATAAAGTACTTTTTGATTATTGGTACAACAAGAGGAGCAGGTGTATCAACGACTTGTTTCGGGATATGTATGAACGGCTATAATTTTCTTACCCATTTTTTATGCCAAGTTACCAGAAAATTACCAGAAGATTCTCAAGTCATTACAGGAGGAAAATGTTTGGTTAAAAAGGAGGGAAAAAAGGATTAGCGTCTGTTATTTAAAGTAATTAGTATTATATTTTTTTTCGGTGATTAGATAGTAGTCGCATATTTTTTTTACCTTAATTATTTTTCATTTCAATTTTCAATGACAAAATCCTTTCAATATTAACAAAACAAATTTTTTTTTGGTCATTAGTAAAATATGTGCATATGAAAGTCTATTTGTATGCACATATCTTACTTGTCTACAGGAATTTTTTGGAAAGCTTATAAACATGACATGATAGACAGATAGATTTATCAATAAAGAAGCAATATGTAATTGAGTTTTAATAACTTGAAAAATTAATTGACGTTCTCTCTTATGACACAAGTAGCTGGGATCATTAATCATTCAAAATATACTCATCTCAAAAATTTTTGCTACTGGTGACCATATATTTGCATCTCTTGCCAAACAAAAGATCGAAGATGATTCGCCATTTTTTGAAGCTCAACCTGTCAATATGTATATCACCCGCTCACGTTTTTTTAAACATGCACTTACAATAAAAATGCCTATTTAAAAAACTATAAATGATTGAATATCGAAATACAACAATGGACTTGTCTTGAGTAGATATGTATTTTACAATACCACCCTGAGCTCTTTATATTGCTCCAAGCTAGAGAGATTTTTTATTTTAGTGGCACAAATTTACAGACACACTTCTAACATGACTTTCTGAGCAGCGTTAGTTCAACCAACCGCAAAAAGAAGATAATTTTTCAAAGCGTCTTTCTTTTATCCAATTTATTGAATTGAGAACATAATTTTTTTGCATGGTGCTGAGATTGTTGTGGGTAAAAAGGACAGACAAGGTGACTATAACATCGAGGCGACCAGAAGTGACATGATCAGATTGCGGTAGTCTAATATGTAGAATGAATAAACAGGATTCTTTTTGTGTGTATAGCTTGAAGATAATAAAAAATAATAATAAGTAATATAGAAACTTGAATATATTTTATCTTTAACTTTGTTAAGTGCTGAGAGAGTATAATTACAGGCGGAGTTTTATGACGGTACTTTGAATACTAAATGGGTGATCAACAACAGATAAAAATAATAATATATTTTTATTTGGTATTGGTTTTTAGCGAAAAATAAAATAAAATTGAATTTAATGGGAATATACACTACCTCACACGAGGAGCAAGATAGTTGCTCTATAAAAGATTCATTAAACAAGTTCAAGTTATTCGGGATCATTGATTGAATTTCGATACCTTTGACATTTGAAGTTGTACAAGCCACACAAAAACTTTGTGGGAATTAACTTTCTAAGAGCAAGATGGGAGGAATTAACATTAAAGCAATTAACACTTACTGAACTTGACATACAGACAGACAGACAAAACAAATAGTTTGTTAAATTATTTATTCAACATTGTTTGTTTTTTCTTCTTCTAAAATACAAAAATAAATAATACAACAACACACGCAAGGTTTAAAATAATTTTTAAGGAAATGTCAATAAAAATTACTGATAGTTCACCACAAAAAAAAAACCTTTACCATCGGTCTACCAACCAACAAACATTTTACGCGTTATAAAAGCAATTTTAACCAACTTTTACTGCAAAACTATTCGAAAAGAAGATGTTGCATTTTTATGAGTGTGTACACAGGTCAAACTTTGGTAAATGAAATGAGACAGCTTTTTTTTAAACAGCCTAAAAACACGTGTATACAGGTTTAGTAAATTGCTCCATTTAACTTGTATCAGTAAAGAAAGGCGTTTTTTTGCATTGTTGTGGCATTCCACAAATGTGTACGTACAAACAAACAATGTAGCTTGAGTACACAAGAAAGTCAACACATTAAACAAGAAGGAATCCAGGAGAAGAATTGTTAGTTTTTTTAGACTACCGCCACCATTGCTAAATATTTTTGTTATAAATCAATAACTTTAACTAAATGAGCCCTTTTTTTTAACAATTACGCTGGCAACACTGATGACTTTATTGGATATAAACTTGTTAGAATGTCAGCGCAAAATATCTGATGGTGTGGCCTTGTGTAAAAACCTATGATTTTTTTTATTTTAGTGAAAAAATATATAATTGAGTATAAAGTGAACTTAGATAGAATGAAGTCGAAAAGAAAATTACTGTAATAATTTTTCTCAAAATTTATCGTAGTAAATAAATAGCTTATTTTGCATGAAGGCTTATATGACGATAATGAGATTAATGTCATAAAAAAATTTCATATGAAGATGTTGGATGGGATGGGAGGACGTTTTGTGCCAAGTTTCAACAAATTACATGTTACAATGAATTTGCATGGCTATAGCAAATCGATATTATTATTTTTACTGTTGTGTGTCATGTATACGCCAGCAGATTATTTTTTGCATCCGTTTTGTCTATGAAAAAAATGATTAGCTAATAAATCTTAATTTTTTTTCATATGGATTTTTTTATTTATGTCAAGCAAAAACATTAAGTCTGGTAACGATAATCCTCCTATTTTTTTAATATCTATCGATTTGCATTATTCTAATCAGAATTAAAAAAAAAACATTATTTTTAGAGCATTAAAAAAATCTCTTTAGAGAAATTCGATTCTTTGTACTCAAGTAGGTTGGTAGTACAAAGACCGGTTTGAACTTTACTGTGAATATAAAATGGTCGTGCATGTCATAAAAATATCTGTAGGACATGACATAAACCTGCGTGTAATAAAAGTAAACCTTCTATAAAAAAGCATATATCCAAGGACCTTATCCCTTTTTTTTAAGTGCCCACTCTCGTTCGTCCGTTGTCGTGCCTGCCGATGTACATATTTTTTTTGATGGGTCATTAGTCGTCAACCAAAATATAAAATCTCTCTCTCCCTTTACATCTGAAAGAAAATTATCAAAAAAAATATATAGATATTTTAAACACTTAAGCCAAATTTACGAAAGTTTTTGTAAAAGGTAATAATGATGATGGGCACTCATACAAGAGAGTAATTTCTTGTTAGGAGGTTTCTATTACTATAATTATCAAAAAAAATTGCACGGTAATATCTCTCTGTATAAGATTCAGTGCGCATAATTTATTTGCCATTGTATTCTAATTGAATTGCTAGGGCAAGCTCAAGAGAGCTTACATTAGATACAAGGACACGCCGCACAATAATATTTATTATGTGAGGGAATTGAAGTAGAGTCCCTTTTATTTTAAGTGGAAAAAACTTCACTTTTTTTTATAAAAGAATAAAAAAATATAGGATGGAATTACATAGTTTTGTGGTTTGGTGAGTTATGTAAAAGCCGATAAGACGTTTAAAGGGACAACCACCAAACCAACTTGTAACAATACGTAACCGTTTTTGGCTTATCGGCAATATGGTTGGTTGATTGATCGATTTATAATTGTTTTCTGCGAATTCTTATTTTCTGATTGTTATTATGAAATTTTTCCACCAGTTTTACATTTTCACCATATAAAACTCTAATGATGTGTGGAACTACCACAAAAAATTGTTTTTCATGTATTTCATTCATTAAGCATATCTTAAAGATTTTTCTGAGAGAGAAATTTTTAAGAAAATTGTTTGCTTATAAAATAAAACCATTAAAGTACACACTCGGCTCTTTTGTAGTTATATTTTTTGTCCAAAATGCTTTTCAGCATGCACAAGGCGACATTATTGGAGAGAGATGAAAGCGGTGAGTAAACGGCTTTAAAAATTTTCTTGCAGTGATTTTTATTGCCATTTTGCACCAATTACAACTACTCATGCATCAACAATGAAAACTTTTTTCAAGAAGAAAAAATTGAATGAAGCATGAAGAAGACGATTTTGTTAAAGCTCCTTTTTGATAAGTGCGCATGAATGAGTGAGGAGAGGACGTGAGCGAAAGTGTGTGAAGTGCGGCGGCGACAACAAGAAGAGAGATGTGATTCATGCGATTCATGAGAAAAAAAAGGTTTGTTTTGCATGAGCAAAAAATATATATAACGTTTAAGTATGTTGAAGGAGATTATTTTTTAGAGGATTTTTAAATAAGAAAAAAGTATTACGTGATTTTTGTTGAGATGGTTGGAATAAAGAATGTCTGTAGGTAAAATGATTACTTTTTATGGGCAGGTGACAAAAAATATTGATGATTAGAAATTAGATCACAAAGCTATAATAATGCTTTTTTTAATAATTATTTTAATTCTGGTGACAAAAAAAAGATCACGTAGGAAACGTGTCTAATCAGAGCATCTGTTGATAAGTTATGCTTTGGGCAAGAAAACCACAATTGTAAATTATTGTTATGGCTAATCATTATAATTGTTTAAGTTTAATAAAAACGGAAGTTTTATATCTCTTTCTACTAAAATGATTAATGAACAGAAATCGAAATTGGTATTTTGTACCTGACGCATTCACCATACCAACTTGAATTTAAGATCTTTTGAAAAATAAAAACAATTATCAACAGGTAAACTGCTCTGCACTCTCTCAGATTTCCTGTTAAAATCGCTACTGTTGATGGCGTCATGTGCCAAAAAAAATCAATTTTTTATGCTGTTGTTACAAATAAATGTGAAAACAAAATATTATTTTCCAAATACCTACCAGCGTGATTTTTTGACAAGTGTAATAAACTTGTTTCATCAAGTAATGTAAATTAACAAGAACATTTTAATGACTCTTTTAATTAAAAATCGATTTCTTTTAAGCACGTTACCATGCGGTGGTAATGAATGAAAAAATAAATAAAAAACTACCATGTTTTCAACAGCTTGTCCGCGCCCATTATTTTTCAGACACGGGAAATCTCAGGCTTATCAAGCCAGTTAGGTAAGGTAGCTATATTGCATATTTTTAAAAAAACGCTACTGAATTGAATAATAATAAATCAGACAAAAAAACATTTCAATGCAAAAAAAGAATTAGTTATTAAAAAGAAATAATAATAATGACAGGGGAATGAATGAGATCTAAATTTAATTTATGTACGCAATGCTGCAATAAATATATTCAAGAAACAAAAAAAAATATCTCTTGAAAACAATGCACACACTCTGCCAACTAACGTAAATAGTATATAAAAAAATTAAACCGTACAATGATTTTAAAATCTGCGTCACGTTTTTCATTACCTGAATCGAATCTGGCTTGCGGGATAACATTGATGTTGGTGGTGTGTAACTCTTATCATCTTTGACACGAAAAATCAAATGTGAGTGCGGACACACATGGAGGTCCTTTTTTTATTAATAAATTTTTTTCATGTTCCTCTCTACAGCTTCATTATTGGTCGTGTTCAATTTGATTTTTTTTATTGGAAAGATGATACTCAAAGTGGTCATGATTTCAATTTTTTTATGAGTCAGTCATTTGGGGAGCTTATGGACTAAATAAAATGGTGAATATGGTGGTACCAGCAGAAGTCCTAAAAAAAACTGTGGGAAATTGAGTGGTCCCTCGTCGTCATGAACTACTTATCAAATTGCTCACAACAAGCTGTCTTACTATAAAAAAAAACCTTTCAAATTCGTCATGAGCAACAGCGATAATCATGGACTACGGAGATGAATCCACTTGTGAATTCTTTGCTGTAGGTATAATAAAAAATTAATTTGTTAATAGTCACTTTTGATAAGCTGCCATGAAAGTGAAAGTAGACACATTTTTTTCTGAAAAGATGATTTTGCAATATGGCTATGTAGACATTTCCAGAAAGAAAAACAAAATTTTCCAGATTTTCCTTTTGAGTTACACAATAAGCGCCACTTTGCAAAAATTACAATGCAGAATAGAACAAAAAGGCTATTTTTTTTGGTTTTGCGTAGCTAATTGAATCTCTACGGCGGAAATGGCTTTTTACACAAACCGTATCAAAAACCGATTTAACAAGCGTGACCATTGTTTTTTTTTGTATTGTTGAAAAATGGCCAACTGTTTTTTCAGTTTTTCAAAAGAAAAAGTCATTCTCATCAACAATCACCTGAAAACAATTTTTTTTATGCTACAAATATGCACAACATTCAAATAAAAAAAACAATGATCACGCTCTGGACGAGCACCTGCTGCTTATACATTTTTTGTTAGGCTCCGCTCTGCTAATGCTGTCGAGTTGAAAAAAAAAGATGCCACGCAAAGTTTTTTTTACAGATTTGATACAAAAAATGGTCACACACTGCGCGTGTGTGTGTGAGTGAATATAATTGACACCGTTGGAGGGTGAGATCCCGGCAAGATGGCATGCCGTCACATAAAGGACGCTATTTTTTTCAAAAAAAGCGACACGAGTGACATAAAAGGTTGACAAACGTTAGCCACCATTGTAACCCTAGGGGATGACAATGACCATAATGCGTAAAGTGACAGTTTTTGTAAAAAAAAATCTTTCGTGGGATCTTAGACTGCCATGTTTACATGAAGGATATTTTTTTTAAAATGTCAAAGATGTAAATTAGTTTTTTTTTGTAAGGTTGACATTTCCCAGACGTACTGTTATATACATTCCTTAAATACAGTTAATAGACAAGCTATAAAGCCAAAGATAATTTTTTTTAAAAAAATTGAAAAAAATGAAGATACTGGTTTAACTGGGTTATTTACTTGGTTACTTTGATGGTGTTGAGTAACATCTTGCTACTGCACCGCTATATAAAGCCAATTAAGTTGTTGGCGATGATAGCCATTATTTTTGCAACTTGTACTATAATTACATGAAAAAAAATTCTTACTGGTTACCTCTCCGTACTTTTTGACAAGGTTGTAGATGTACATATCAGTTTACTTTTTAAAATGTATGTACCAGGTAACTAGTCAAAACGATTTACAAGTTTTTCTTTCTTGAAATGATTTGATCTAAAAATTTCAATATTCGCACTTTGTTACAAGAAATTGTTGTTGGCTCAAATGTCTGAGAGAAAGATAAAGATAATCATGACAGGTAACAATGATGATCAAACTCTCAATTTGCATATTTCTTTGACACTTTTAATTTTCAATGTCGCACACATTTTTGGCGATGGAATACACTCACGACTTATGTGAGCCTATTTTATTTGGGACTTTCACAATTTCGGGCTTATTAACCAGTAAACAATTTAATTGAACGTCTTTATAGACAGCTTAACAGCAAGTCTGTTATTGTTAATTTTTTTGGGGGATCTCCATTAATTTACCCTAATGCGTAAATTGAATCAATTTACCTTTTTTATCTCACTTCAAAAAGTGATGATTTCGACATCATTGTCCAACCGTATAATAATATTCTATTGTAAAAAACTTTGATCGATCCCTCGCGTCAAACTGTTCATTAACTAAGAATTTTGCTTTGTTATTTGACCGTTACAAATTGAGCGAAATGTCACTTTGTTGCATTTTATCAATCACTTATATTTTTTAGTCAATGACATTTATTCACTGTGCTTGTCATACATATTTTTTCTTTTGTTTTTAACTCTCTGCTCTCATTAGTAACTAACAATTAGACGCATAAAGTGTCCATAAAATAAATGTTTTTATTCTTTTGTGTGCGTCTCTTGCAAATTTGCGTGAAACTAATTGAGCTACAGAATTAGAATAGGTTATGCGCATGAAGGACGCCCATGATAAAATGCCTGGAAGCAAATCGAGACAAAAATGACCTTATAAACTCTTTCTGTATTTAGTTTAATGATTCATATGATTAAATCGTGCATCCTACACAACTTCTTAAAAAAAAATTACAGAGAGATCGCACACATCGCTGTGCAAATACTGATTTTTGGATGTTGTTAATTCAACCGTCGAGAATATATAAATTGTAATCATGAACACTTGAGCAGTCAGGTAAACGCTGATTACAATTTTTACTCCTGGAAGGTCATTAATTTTTTTTAAGGGACACGTTTCATTCATTTTGAATCACAACAATCAGAATATTTTATTGATGACATTTATTTTGATTTGTGCATTCTCTATTTTTTTGTTTATTTTTAGACTGCTCTCTCATCATCCGACCTTAAGCGACCCAGTTCAGCCCTTGAAACCTCGCGGATGTCCCAGCTTGAAACACTGGAAGCGAAGGTAAATTAACTTTTAATGTTCAAAACAAAATATACCCAAAGCTTCTTTAGAAGCATTTTTCAATATGTATGCGTCAGTATGTCCAAACATAGTAAAGCAATTAGTTTACTGCCATAAAGTTTACATTTCTATTGTATAATAACTAATCACCATTTCTGTCAACTAATTATAACCACTCGACTGTGTATTTTTTTTAACCCACGACCAAATCTCTGATCACTTTCACAAAAAAGAATAGCTTGCTGTTATAGAGAGATGCGTAATTTACGTAGCGTAAATCTACACAACAATGGTTAATACCACGTCCCATTTGTTGAAGATGACTATATATATTTTTTTTAAATTTCACGACCATGTAAGCACAAATTTAGCACTTAATCATCACTTCTTCTTCTTCTTCTAAGAGAGGTATTATAATTACTGGGCTATTATGAAAGACGTCTTTAATTGTAATCTCTGATGACTTTGGAGTGACGGTGATTACTAAACAGGGTAGACATTAGAAATACGTATCTTGCCATATATAGAGTTAAACTTAATTGTAGAGTGTGACATTAAAAACTGTATAAAGAATTTTTTTTTGAACAATTAAACCTGTGCGCATGCATGGCCAGAGAGTTGATGTACAACAAGTGACGTTGTTGTTTTGATGACAGACAGCCCTTGAATTAACAAGTAATTAAACATAGCAAATTAACGGTTAGTTTAAGAATATTGATGAAAAGCATTACTAATTAATTTTTTTATGAATGGTAAATGATGATAGGTACATTTCATACAAGTTCCGGTAGTAAAAGTGGTGGTTTGATGATAAAGCCTAAAAGGCCTATGGTGTTTAACCCAAGCAACAAAATATTATGAATGAATTAACAAATTACAAATTCACTAGTGTCGTTTTATTGTCCATGGTTTACGGAATTTTTTTTTTAGAAAGCATGATATTTACTTTAATTGAAAATGTAAACGATCCATTGTTGTCGGTGTGATTGACAGTTTGATGTGATCACGGCATCGTTGCGTCGTCAACAGTTTCACTTGAATGGTCAGTGTGTGTGGTGGGGTTCGTGTCAAGAGAAATTATATTTTTTCAATAATAGTCTAGTTTAATAGCGCGTGTTGAATATTTTAGAAACATTGTCGGTTTGAACTTTCAACCTGTTGAGCTTTAAACACGAAAAATTGTTGATTAAATCCGACCTTATCTCTTGTGAATGCATTCATGATACATTATTTATTTAATAATGTGAGCTTTTAACAATAGAATACAGGAAGATAAATATAATTGATGCGTGTGTCGTGTCGTGTGACTACACGGGATATGATGAGGTGATAGGTGGTGGTGGGGGTTTTTTAATAGTTTATTTTTATGATTTGCGAGAAAGGGTATAGCCCTTCCTAAAGATAAGAAGGGACGAACTTTTGAAATATAACTTTAAAGAATGATTAGTAGAGAGAGATTGGTTACTTGTGTGAGTCACACTTTCTTAAAAAAATATAGTTATTATAATTGTTGTCATGGCAACGCCGCATATTTTTTTGGGGGAAGGGCGGTATTTGATAAAAGATAAGATTATAAATTGTTATTTTGTATAGCCAAGTTTAGTTTAGTGAAACAGGATGAGTTTAATATTTTCTGAGAAAAATTAGTTTGTGATCAGAAGTCATCACGTGAGTAATTTTTGTTTCTTGTTTCAGATGGCTAGCATTGAAGTATCCCTCTCCAAACTTGGAGCGTTGCCCCGCCGCAAACGAAATGGAATTTTACCCGGCGTGGCAAGATCCCTCCACAACTCTCACATCGGCAGCCTAAACGGCACCGTTTCCCAGGCGGTTACGCGAGAGTTTCATAAGGAAATTGATTTTCTCAAACAGTGCGTTCGGGACAAGGAAAATTTAATTTTAAAGTAAGTACTTTTCTATGCACTCTTTGTACAATTATTTTTGATTCCTCATTAAACCTGTTACAACAATTAGTGTTCGCATTATTTATAAAAATAATGAATCATACCATCCAAATGTTCAACACACACAAAACAACACGTTATTCTTATCATTTCCCATTCATCAATCCCACAAACAAGTGGACATTTTCTTGTCAAACAAGCCATATCATATATTATACATATTTTTTTTTTACATGGTTACCCATAATGGTCACTGGTCACCTTATTCTAATATCAGTAACCAGTAATCTAACAAGCAATTATATTAACATGACTTATGACTCCTGTCATTCACAAATAGATATATTTTTAAAAGAGCCAAACGACCAGAGAGATAATCAATGCACAAAGAGATAATATTATTTACGAGCAAAAGTGCATTATGATTAGTTATCTTGCATCTTGCAAAAAATATTTTTCTGGCTGCACTAACCATCTCAATGCAATAAATTATATTGCAAATTTTTGTTGCAAGTTAAATACAAGCAAATAATTACTTTACTCATTTTCCCTTTCAATACCACCATCAATAATTACTTATTCCTCTAATGAGTTTATGTGGTATTTACTTTTGTTGAGGGCGCTGCATATTTTAATAATGCGCGGTCTTGAGCGATAAGAAGAAGGGCTGTGGTCTCTTATTTTTTTTTATTATGGATCCCTTTGACAAAAAACCGTTATTATCTCTGAGATATAGTTTTTATTTATTATTATTATTTTTTGTAAGGTGGTTGGTGATACATTATCTTTTGCTTTTTTAATAATGGCACGAGTCACCAATCGTCATTAACACCACACCGTCAGGGTATTCATTTTAATGAGTTTTGTCATGGTGTTCTTTAAACTAAATAGCCATTCAATAATGAAGGATAGCCCGTGTCTTGTTTACTCTGTTGGTTAGCCAAACAAATTGGCGAGCAATTAGCAAAATTATAAAGTTTAGTGAAATTAAACCGTCATCATTAGCACACAATCACATTTAAAAGTAATATATCAAAGAATGCAAAAATATATTTATCATATTTTTAAGGTGGGTGGATATAACCACAGGAAAGAAAAATAACATTTATATTTTTAAATGCGATTTCACCTTCCATTTCATTCAATAGGTGTAAAATAAAAGGGTTGGCAATAAAAATATTATATTTGGGTCAATACAAAAAAAAGATTTCATTTTGCATCTTTTGTACTTTAGATTATACGACATTTATTTTTCTACTGTAGTAAAAAGATTAAGACAATAATAATAATATATATATATTTTAGTTGCGTACAAAATCAGATTCAAGGTAAAAAGTTATATTTTTATCGAGAAAAGGCAAAGGTAGCACAAACCAGTGCAGTGGAATGTCATTTTTTTTATGTAACCTGAAATTATGGATTTCATACCTGATTATTACAATATTTATTTCGTTTTTTTCAATGTACTTGTGTGAAGGCCTTAACGGTAATATTACTTATCTGTATCATTTTTTTTTCTTCTGTCTGACCGTTGTTCTGTATGATTCATTATTATCCTTTCAGATTTTACATTATTGTCGTGTTTGGGAAATGACCTGTCACAGAGACATCGCGGAATGATTTAGATTTTCTAATTTACATCATTTTATTTTCTTCTTCAAAGTTGAGTGTGTATCTCTCTTTCGTTAACTATTATTCGTTTTACACATGAGATTAAGTTCATATCGCCGCCGTCGCCGAAACCGCTATATTTTTTTTCTTGGCAATGATTTCGTTACGCTGGTTTGGTCTCTAATTTAAACAATGAATAATTGCTGGTTGAACTATGTATCTTTTTGCTGACGGGGAACTTAAGTAAAAACAACCTACGCCACCCTTTAAATTCTCTGTTCGATTTGCAAACTTTTGGTGATTATTTCCAAAAAGTTTTATTTCGACAGTAATTTATCGATAAAGTTCCTGACAGGTATATATAATATATTAATTTTTTGTATGGTTTACTTGAATCCCTCCCTCCTCACACCTTATGCCAAATATAGAGTTTTTTTTTCAACCCAAATTACAAAAGTTAATTATGAGCGTTTAAAAACACAGATAAAAAATATATGATTTTGAACGATTTTCTCACGGTTTATCATTTCAAATTCCATGAAATTATTGACGTGTACCTGCCCTTTACCTGATAAAATTTCATTTTATACCGTATTTACTCCCAAGAAAATGTTTAAAAAACAGACCATTAACCAGTTTTACAGTTTTTAAGACAGACACTCTACAGTACTGAATGAGTTATCGTTTTTTATAGTTTTTTTCAAGTACGGTTAATTTGCTATAAAAATTCCTATCAGATCTGTAGATCTGTTTAAAAATAAATCTGATTTCAGATTAGTACACGTTATATAGGTGACATAATAACGGCAATAACACCACATATTTTAAAGTCGCTACAAAACTGTTTCACAGCGTGTTATCCTGGTAACACACAAATCATATTTTTTTTCTGTTAAACATGATTAACACCAAGAAAAAATATATAATGAATTATTATTATCTTTTCAAAACCTGCACACATATATAACACACGCATATCACACGTACCATTCACGACATCCGGCCCGGGCATATGTACATCCAAACACGCTTGCAACACATGGAAACAAAAATTATTATGCAATTGCGTATTTAGCATGTCACGTGCTAAAACTTATTTAAAATGAAGAAGAAGCTTTGAAAGTAGATGCTGATTTAGTCATTCTTCATGTTTAAAAAAAATATGCAAAGGAATTTAAATGGACAGGTTTAGTATTGTCTTCTCTGGCAAATAGCAGAAGAGTGTGAGGTAACAGTAAAAATAAATTAGAATGTGTAATATCCCAGTAATTTTTAAACAAATCGAGTCCATTCATAAAAAAAGATTGAGCAGCAGCAGCAGCATCAACACGTTTTATTTTAGCTGCTAATTTTTCAACTTGATTATTATTATGAATATTACTGATGATAATAATAATAGCCTATTGCAAACACAGACATGGCACCGTTTTTTTTTATATTATTGCAAACAAGAATAAGGAGACGACACGGTTATAAAATGTCTTGTGTGTGCGTGCATGTATTAATGTAGGCTGTCATCTTGACATTTTGTCAAGTTTCATTTTTACATAAACTCTATAGTCTGGGTTTTGCAAAAATTGCATACGGTATAGTTCTTTGGGAAAATTGCATATGCAAACAAAAAGGTTTAAAAAAATACAATGCACTCTCAGGTTAAACCTTTTAATTATAATTGTTTACCATGCTACTATAGTGCATACATGTATAATATGCATAGAGATTGCTATCTTTTCATTATGTTTTCTTTAGGTAATTGTAACAAATAAGGCAATCATGTACTCACTTTTGTCACATATTTTTTTATACAAGTAGTGCGTTGTTTCGTTCTCTGCTGTTATAAGAATTATAACGTAATTTTTTTACTGTATGCACCAGTTAAGATGACAATGAAATTTAATATATTATTATTTAGATTAGCCAATAATATGAAGGAACACACACATGCGCGACATGAAACAAAAGTGAGCAGTAATTTATTGAAGGCACTACGTAACTAATTTTATAGAAATATTTCTCATCGGCTTCATTTGAAAAGTGACACGATGCCGACTTACATTTGCAGTGTGAGTCCATGTGAAGTTAAAAATAATGGAAAACGGTTTGAGGAATTGTCGTTATTGGGTTTGCTGGAAAATATATAATCCCGTGACAATTTTGGAGTAGACCACACCACCCACATTACTCAAATTGCAAACAATTGAATGTTCTTAATTCCTCGTGTAATTCAAGGATATCTTGTTCACATTACACACAAAAATTTTTGTAACGAAAGAATCCATTGTGAATCTGTAAAAGGCAGTCTGGCAATTATAGCGAACTTGAAAACTTTTTAAACAAAAATTGTGAGCATATACTTAACATCTATTAAGGATTATGGTTTACCTTTACAATTAAAAAGTGCTTCATTGTTGATTTGTGAATGTGTGGGCAGTTTTTTCTTTTTATATGCGACATGTAAATGAAGTTTATAAATTGCCAAGGTGTACGCCATAATCGCGTACTAAAACCGATAAAAATGTCGTCACCAGAATCCGCGTGATTATATTCACCGAAAATGTAACAATGGGCTAACCATTTTATTTGAAACCATCATCCAGCTCACATCATTTTATCACTTGGTTTTTTTGGTGTCAAAAAGACATGTCTATTGCGTTTATATATACTTATTTTTATATATCTCACATTGTACATTTTTAAGTTGTATCATTATTTTTTATATTTTGTCGAGTGGATTTATTTGGTAGCTTGTTCAAGTCCTTGTAATTGCAATAATTTTTACGTGTTTGGCTGATATAGTGGGCAGTGGATGAATAATTGGCCAAAATAAAAAGACCAGAGAGCGTATATATATTTATACTGTGTAGGGATGTTACAATGTTGAATTGCTGTTTAGGTGTCATCCATAAATTATGAGATAGTTACTTTTTTAAGTAGAAAAAAAATCCACTGTTTGCACCCTCAACCAATTTCAGTTTAATATACACAACGTTTGTTAAAATTTGCTACAGATTATTTGCCAGAGTTACCGTTTAAAACTCTTGTTTCTAGACTAACAGAGCAACTGTACCTGTGTGTCTTGAGATCTGTCTGATGATGAGCAAGAAAGATAAATAAATCTGTATACTTAACAGGTGTGAACCTTGTATCATGAAAATGTTAATCGGAGATGGAAAAGACAATTGTTATTTTTTGATTAAAGTCTATTTACGGGCTTTGTAATGTCTGAGTGTGTTGTTGTGTAATGGACTAAGTAGACAGTTTTTTTTTGTTAAGGTGAACTTTGTCAACCAGAAAAAGAAACAAGAATATTATTATGATTATGAATGAAATCCAAGAGCATAAAAAGCATAAAGACATTGAGAAAAGCTTGAATCAATTATGCAGGCCGCATTGAATAACGTTGTTTCTAGTTGTTGGTGTGTGGGCGGATAGAAAAAAAATCGTATCGTCTGCTCATCTCTACATTATTTTTTCATATCAAATTTTCATCTTATAAAAAATATAATCCGTTGATACATATATATTTTCATGTGTTTTGTGTGTGTGTACGTTTTATTTTCATATCTGTTTGATTTCAAGAGTGAAACTGTTTTTTGTCTGGCTTTTTCCACTTTTTCTAAATGTTTTTGGCTTTATACTATGACAGTTTACAAGCTCAGCTAAGGAAGCTGTCCAAAAGAAAATTGGTACATGGGTCTATCACCTCAACAGACTCGGGAGTCGTTTCTTTGCGAATTCTCAGTGAGAATGAGCGCAAGGCTGCGGAAGAACGGTTGGCGCAATTGGATAAGGACATGGAGATCAAAAGAGCAGAAATTAAACGTCTCACTTCCCGACTGGAGCGACTTGACCCGTCAGCAGAGTAAGTTATATCAAAACTGTAATTTATTTTAAATCCTCGAGCAATTTAAACAATATGTGACCTCAGCATACCTAAATTAGTCAAAAGCAGAATTTTAAGCAGATTCCTGAAAAATTAAATCTTTTGTGGCAAATTGCGTTCTGGAAATTTGTAAGAAAATCAGGTCGCCACACACACGCGTACATTTTTGCAAAATCTGCTATCTATCAGTCTTATCGCTGTGTACACTACCATTTACAGAGTTAACACCTTGAGCTATAAGGAGCAAATTGTATCTCGCTCAAAAATCTATAACAATTAAGGAATGTCAGGTAAATAAATTTCGTAGATCATTACTACCTTGTGTTGTAAAAGCTTTTTTTAAAAAGGTTGGATTAAATGCATAACAATTTGTAATTCTCCATAATTATTTGGCCATTTTTTCCCCTTTATGTATCAAGATAGGAAGAATTATTATAATGCCTTGTATATTTTTTCAGAGACAGAGTGAGATTTCAAGTTTGACAAAAGATTTTTCGTTTTCCCCCAAAAAATCGTACAAGTTATCCTGAACAATTATAATTTAGCGTATCCGCTTTCTGCTATAAATTCTTTTTTAAATGCGAAAAGATTTTTAAGTGAAATAATTACAGAGCAAAAATGTGTAGAACACAGCAGGCATTTTACACTTTATGAATGAAAGCACATAATTTATTTTAATTGTTACGCTACTACTCTTAAAAATTGACATGCTGCTATAATTTCTGCAGTTGTAGTAGTAGGAGTGCTATCTATACTAATTTGAAATTTGTGTCATTATTATTATTATTATCAACTCCAAAAATGCATTCAAATAAATAAAAAAAACTCCCTTGCGCAATTCAATATGCACAACTTAGAATAATAACGTATTATAAATTACTCTATTATGCATGCGTAACAAAACAACTATAACTTTTAACTAATAACAATATCCATTGCCAAAAGACAAGCCAAACTATATTTTAAAATAAACAGCATAAATCATTTAAATGTCACTTTATTCTTGAACGTGTTTGGAGTTCCATTGTCTCCCTTTCTGTATCTCTTGCAACAAATTAGAAACCGACACAAGAAAAAAGCACACAAAACTATAAAGTCTCTAATAACTATACTCATTAGTTTAAGGTATACCATTATCTGCTCAGGAGAGTGAGCAGTAATATAATTTTTTATCTCGAACCAAAAACTATTTAAATATTCATCGTGATCCTTCTCATGAGTACAAACAAACAACAAATACAAGATTGATGACTGATATGTGTGACACAAACAAATAGACATTTTTGGACAATTCAACTTTTTTACTATTTGTGCTCACCCAAGCAGTCGTTTGATTCTCAATTAGGCATGAGGGGTTGTCTATTTTCCAAGCATAGTTTTGAAATCTATTAAGCAAATACGCTGATAATTATTGAACACAGGAATGATTTTTAATGTCAACCCACGCACACATTATTAAAAATGATTCTCGTGCGTGTGGCGTAGTTTGCAATTGTTTTGTAAATGGAAATAGTAAAAATTGATAAGTATCGTTATTTTTTGACAAGTATTTTGATAAGCACTCTACTCATTATTCTTTATTTTTTGCAGCAATATCGATGTCCGCATTCAACAAGCGGAGCTAGAATATGAGCTTGAGAGAGAGGAGCTGAATCTAATGAATTTGCAAGAGGAGCGGAGAAATTTGCACACAATTTTGGATGACAATGACGCGTTCCAGAAGAGAACAGAAAATTCCCTGTTTGCGTAAGTCAATTAACTTATTATTGTATATATTCGTTGAGGCTGTTCAAGAGCCGTTTATCAAAACTTGTTGCTGTCAAAAATATATCTCCATTCAATGCTCCTATTATTTTTTTTTGTGATTTAATGCGGAACGATAAAATTGCAATAATAAATAAAAAAGATAAGATGAGCTTTTACGTAAAAAAAAAATTACTAGGAGCATTTCCCTACACAGTTTTTTGTGTGATGAATGAGACAAATGGGCGGATCAGGATTATTTACTTTTCAGTTGGGTTATGTATATGAATTGATTTATTTGTTGTCGAAATATAAAATTTTATGAAATTGAAGATTTAATCGGAGATAAAATAGTAGTTTAGTACAACAAATTTTTATTTTGCATTTCTTCCGTGAACAATGAGAGATGTATAGTAGCTTGAAAGATAATTATAGGTATACCCCTGACATTATTTTTTTACTATGAGCTACCCTACTCGTTTTTATTAATAGTAATGAAATGTGAATATATAAATCAATGATAACAAGTAGGAATTTTATGACGTGTGTGCAAATTTTTAAAAAGTTTTTTTTTTTGATTTACAGTGCCCTACCTTTAAATACTTACGTGGCAATACACTCCTTTGAGGTTGTATTTGACCCTCAAGATCCATCGTTTACTGTGGGAAAGCGAGAGGACAAGACTGGGACTTATGTCACGTGGACTAGAGATGACATGAAAACTTTAAAACGAGGCGACAGAATAATTGAAATTAATGGAACAATGGTAGTATCCAAAGGGGTGAATAGAGTGGAGGAGTTTTGGTCTGAGGAGGAAAATTCCCACGGGGATGATATTAGCCAGGACTTGGATATTGGGTCACATCCTCTGAGAATTGTGGTGGTTAGAACACCCCCACCCCCTCCACCCCCACGGGCACCGACAAGAGAACTTAATGTAAGCCACGAAATTTTATGAGCGTTATTTTAAATGTAACCAGGTTTAATTAAAGTTATGCTTTGTTATTCCAATAGACGTTAAAGGAGGAGCTCTCACTAGTTACAGCCAAGCTGGAACAAGTGTCTGTGGAGAAGCGTGAGCTGCAAGCCCATTTCCAAAAATTACAGAAAGAACATCAGACTCGAGAAGACGAGACTGAAAAGGTTCGAATTGATACAGAAAAGGTTGTCAAGGAGCGAGATAATTTAAGAACCGAATCTGTCAGGCTAAAGCATAGGATTTCATACTTAGAAGAGCAGGTACCATTATTCCCCAAACATCTTAACGTATTTAAACTTGCTCTGGTCCTCAACTAAATTATTCCCTAATTGCCCTTTTTTTTCTCTAAGGTTACTGAACTGCTTCAAAGGAAGGAAGCAGGAGGTCTTCACTGCGTTACAGTTTTCCAAAAAGGAAATCACAAGGCTATCGTTGCCGAGCCACAAAATTCGGGAAGCAAGTGTTCAAAGAATTCGAATAGTAATAATCGGTCTAGCAGTCCCAGCAGACCTCCTAGCGTGGCGTCTTCCAGGTAAAGAATTTTTAAACTTTAAACTAAATTAATGCAATTTATAGTAAGGCTAATGAAAATTAACTTTATTTTTTCTTTAAAGGAACTGTGATGGAAGACAAGCACTCAAAGCTCGTTTATGGGAAACGTTTCGACGTGCTACAACGAGTGACTCCCGTTCCGTCTGTTCCGTGGACTCTAACAAGCACAGTTTAGAAAATGGCTACTTTAAAAAGAAATCTTCAGACAAGTCTAAAAAGAATAAACCCCCACCGCCCTCCAAACCCATGCGACTATCCCTCCAAAGAGCCACAAGTACAACGAACGTTTATGAAAATGAAATACCAGAACTAAACCCGGGTCTCAAACGGTCCAACTTTTCGGAAAATACTTTGCTGCCAGATTGGATGTCTGACGATATGAGATCGGAGCCTGATGGACATCACAAGAAACGCAGCAGCAAACATCATGGAATAAGATGGCCGTCGTTAAGACCAGCGAGCAGTATGAGCTACACGATGGGCAATCGAAGTACAACAATAGCCAAGTTTTAAAAATATTGGTTTAATTATTAATTATTTAGCATTTTTGAACAAAAAAATCCATGACAACGGAAAAATAAATAAATGTAGCAACGTGTTTGAATGTGATTGTCAGTATTTCAATAATTAATTATTTTAATTAGTTTGCTTACAATCTAGTATTATCCTAGACGCATGGATTACAACAATTATGTTTTGTTTGGTCTGGTTGGCTTTATGATTTTATGTTTTTTTGATGAGTTGATTCTATTTAAAAAGATGCGATATGTGTACTAAAATATAATTAATGCTCAAATTATTATTATTATTACTAATTTTGTCAAGTTATTATATTATTTTAATAAGCCGTTGTCGTGTGTGTACTACTTATGTAAAAAATATATATCCGGAGGTTTAAAAATATGATAAGTGTGTATTTATGGTTTTGTAGCATTTATATATGAATAGATACTTTTAAGTATATAATTATAATTATGAAAGCGACAAAATGAATGAAAGTATGAGACCGAGAATTTAAACAAAAATTCGCAAAAAAGTGTAAAATGAACATAATAAAAATAATTATGAGTTTTATAAAAACCAAAGTTATTAGTAAAAAAAAATAAATTAAGTTGTTTCAGTTTTTGAAAGTAAATCACACTGTCATCATTGTTTTCTTGGTTGAATTTATTGTCCAGACGAATCCATCATGATAGTTATAAAAACAGCCATCCGAGAATTATTTTCCATTTTCATGAGTTTTATTGGTTCGTGGAATGTTAACTCTTGGGATCTGAAATTCCCTCGTAATAGGGGCTCCTGACATTGGAAGTGTTTGATGATTCCAATCATTCCACGGATTGGTTGCATTTCAAAAACATGCACAAAAACAATATCCCACATAAATGATTTGTCTGTGCATATGAATGCCATTCTATTGTCTTACCAAAATGTCTGTGGAAAGTATGTAAGATTCTTTACTGTTCAGTACCCTTGTTATAAAACGCGTATGTTTTAATGTATGCAGGTATCTTGATTTCTATTTCCGGAGGAGAGGTGTTAAAAATAAAAACTCAGACAAGCTCTGCTTTAATGCTTTTAGACAGTAGAATAATGGTCCAAAACACAAAAAGGTCCTGATTTTTGTTCGTTGATTTTCCATTCCTCATTTATTTCAATTTATATTTGGAAAGAAGATGGATACAAAGCATACAACGAAATATACCGAGTCGTAATACTCAAGTTACTTATCAAGTTTTTGAAGATTCAAGTAGATCACTCATCAATTTCCAATTCAATAATAAACACTGCAGCTTTGCGTCTCTATAACTTGCATATAATTACAATGGGAAGCATTGGACACTCTAGTAATAATAATTTTGAATTATTATTTCCTTTTATTTTTTTTCTCATCACAACACAATTATAGTTTTTTACACAGAATTGCGAAAAAAAGCCCAAATCATCGTTTTCTCCGTTTGGCACTTATACTTACGTGTGGTGGTGCAAATTATTCCACTAAAACGGTCATGTTTGTTAACTAAGCGTAAAAACCAAGCGTATAGTATCATTTCGCCCCAGAAAATGTGAAGTTGAAACCAGTGCAGTGGTCTCACATTCCTTGCGAGTGTGTATGTATTTTTTTGGGTCTGATGAAGCGTTTGAGTCAGTCTCGCAGCTCTTTGTTCAGTTCTTAAAGCTATGTGTTTGGTTCGGCCTGTTGGCATGCATATTTTATACGAGAAATGTATAACGGTAACAGTAACCGTCATTCAGTAAAAAATACTACGGGTATTATCAAAAAAAGATTTTTGTTTTTTTAGGCCAAACTTGATCCTTAACAGAATTATGTTTTATTTTTGGGGTGAACTGATTGTTCTACGCCTCTTGGGAATATAATTTCTTGAAGAAAATATGTTTGCATGAAAAAATTTCCTAAGACGCTAACTATACGAATGGATAGGCTAAATGAAATTATAATTTATTTTACCCACGAGAATTTTTCTTGCTCTGAATGCATATTTTTTACCTTTGCTCCAGCAAACGCCGTTTTATTATTATTAGCCATTTAAAATTACATAAATGAACGTTTGACGACGAACGGAACGCTTACAAAAATTAAAATTCTTTCATGCTGCTGCCTCGGGAGTAAATAAAGTGCTCAAACTGGATTATTATTATAATGACTGTGTGCAGAGTTAAGTATATCAAGCATAATATTTCACACAGGTAACATTTTCGACAATTGAGACTTTTTGGAAGAAAATTTGTAAAAGACACGCACACGTCGTTTGTCTGAATATCACAAAAAAACGCTACAGCAGCAGCGTATTTCTAGAGTTTTTTTCATGGATTTTCTTACAAAATACTAAAATATTATTTTCGGCTTATTTACTTAACTTATTAACTTTATATGCATTTATTATAACAGCTTGCCTAAATGTATAGATTTGTTCT
>JAHZMV010003201.1:0-11886 GCA_027743765.1 Coecobrya sp. COE2 | reverse complement strand
CGCAGGATTTGTGTGATCATTTGAAACTTCTATAAACAGATATTTGTCTGGTAATTGATTTTAGTGTGATATGGAATTAATCGAATGACAGGCTTACAAAATCACAATCCATTCATTAACTATCCAAGTGATTAGAAAACGCTACATTTGTCACACTTAATTGCAACAATTACTGTTGCTAATGCAGTGTGCAGTTGTATTAGCTCTCTGAATAAATCCAAATTATGTGGTAAGGCATTGGTTTTGTACCTATCGAATGATTCAATTGCGTGTGGGCAGAATTAGTGAATATTTTCGTTTGGGATCTTAGCTGGTTTCAATTTACCTGCTCGATACTGAACAAAGTGAATAGAAATTCTAAGTCACTACACATTTTGTCCTAACCAATGTTATATTGGCTCAGAATGTTGAATATTGATAGCCCATGATAGAACCGAAACAAACACTTTATTAGAACGAAAGAAATTTGTCATGATTTGAATCATGCTAAATTCAGTCAATCGCAAGAATTTATTATCTGAAACCAACTTACATTGTAGTGGACTTATATTAAAATTTGATGGTATGCTCATTAATTGAATGACCCAGGTTTGGAAATATTTACCCATGACGAATAATATATTGCAACCGAATAACTAAGATTCCGTGCGGTATTAAAATATGCAATATTACGTTTCTTAGGTCTTAATAATTTCCAACCTCCTAGTTTCCTTCTCAAACTAATTATACTCACCGATTCATGTTGCTGGTTTAATAATCAAAACACTGGAAAGTTATTTTTCAACAGATTTCATAATATAAGATTTTTCAAGGAATAGTGCAGTAATTCATTCTTCACATACAGAGGCATTCAATGTATTAGATTTCAAAACCTTCAATTTTTAATAAGTTAGTTTTCATATTTGTAATAACTATATTATTTAATTAGAACGACTCATCTACAATATAAGTACTATATTACTGAAAAGTTGCGCAAATTTTATCTCAATTGACACAATTTTAATATCAATTTATTGTATCCAATTTGTGATGATATACGGAGAAAAGTGAGAAGACAATGTTATTAGTTAATCCCTTAAAGCGGATAAGTTTATGAAATTTATTGAAATATGCAACTTATGACTTTTTAAAAGTTACAATTCTAGCCTATATATTCTTTTTAATAAACCAGTACGGTTTTCTGTTTGAAACAATGCATTTTTTAAATTTCTTTTATGACATCCGAAGGGATTGTATGGGAATTCTAAATATGTAGATTTCTATGGGAATCATAGTTCAATCTTGACACGTTGGTTCGTTAATACAATTATTAATGACAATGATTAAAAATTAAAGCAATTAATAGATTAATGGAAAAAATAGTGATTGTTGTTGGTATAAAAATCATACACGGAACTACTTAATTTGACATGGTTTACATTGTGTAAATTACACATTATCTGACGTATGTTATTTTTATGTCATTATCTAAGTAATATTAAAGCTCTAATACAAAGTACGTGTTCCCTAGCTTTTTTTAAAATCCTAACAATAAGACATATGTATATTGTATATATACCTTGTTCATCTCCGTTTTAAAACAGATTAACTGAAATATATTAATTTTGTAAGTGAAAAAGTTTGGATGGGAAAATCGTGACAAGTTTTATAATTTTGTTGGGATAATTATCGATGACTAATTAAGTTTGCAAATGTATGTCAGCTTTTATTAATGGTGTCCTCTCTTTGGTCTACGACAAAACGTATCAAGTTCCAAGTCTCTAGCCCAGGATAATGAGGTTTGTTTTCTCTGTTAGTTGTATTAGTCACGTTATCTAACTTGAAGTGCTTTTATCCAACGAAATGTGATCTTGGTTTGTATAGGATTTAATTAATTTGTGAACCGAAGTGCAAAATAGGGTTGAGCGATTTTCATTTAATTTAGAATAAAGAATAATCTTCAAATCCGGCTCAATTATTCACAGTGTATTTCGGTGGATTTATTCGTTGGCTTAAATTCATCATATATTATATTGTTGCCAATTCCATCACTACCATATCACATTTTGTGTAAATGTAAACAGTTAATAATGATTTTACAATGATTTTAATTACTCTTTTACTGCGTTAATGTAGCTTCTCTATTGTTTTGCGCTAACGGTTGTGATAATGTTAAACTAGCAATGGTCAATAGAGAACAAGTTATACAAATGAGTTTTAGGATAATTGTAATGTAATTCAGCAAACGACTGGAGTGTTAGTAATACTTACATAAATAGCAAGCCATACCATATCAGTTAGGTAAAAATGAGTTTGATCTTCCTTCTAATAAATTATAAAATAGCAGGATAGGTTTATGGCTTGTTGACCATTTAAGCGTTACATTTTTCGAAATTCTCCATAATCGAGCCACATCCCGTTATATATAAATTCCAAAGATAGAAGTATAGTCGTTTCGTAGTCTAAGTACAAACAAGTACCTTGCCTAATAAAATCTGTCATACCCTTTGGTTAAAAAGATCTTTTGGAGATTCGAGCTGCTTTAATACAGAAATGCAAATTGCAGAATAGGTATCTATGAGCTAAAACTTTAAAAACTGCAAAATGATCCATTCCTATGCAGTTGTAACAGGTATTTGTACAGGATAATTTCCATCCAGAATCTGCAAACTTGCCCAAGAAATTAAAATTCTAAAATTCCACATTATAAAATTATCCTCCTTTCACGGTACATTCCAGGATTTGAGTATATGCATTGGAATAGAATAATTATTAATTTTAGAGTCTTTCCAATGTAATTGGCTGTGTCTGTATGGCTATATATAACGGATTAACCTTACCACATGGCTGAGTAGGCAGTGGCGATCTTAGTATTAATTGTCAGAATTCCACTATCTAGTTACTCATTAAGTAATTCCTCAGAAATGAGTTCTTGAAATCCTCATATAACGATTCTCATAAGTTCGAATAAATGTATCGGACCGTACACAATATATGGAACAGGCTTTGCGGGGGGGAGTACCAAAAAAATGTGCGTTACGTATTTGTGATCGGTTCCATATGGGTTATGTAGATCCGACTTCAAGTACAAATGTTTAAATCAGATTTTCCCCACTTCGTCCGTGATTATGCTGGTCTTGTACAAGTTGATAAAATCCTGTTTCTAACTTTGTCTTATTAATTGTTTTCATAAACCATAAACCACAATGTATGTGGTCGAGATATTAAAAATACTGATGTACTAATTGACGGGATACTTTCCTCATGCAACGCAATTTTGTTGTTATTTTGTCCATATCTATTCCGATAAGAAAGCTAGTGCTTGTTAATTTTAAATTACTCAAAGATATCTCTTAAACGATGGAGTGTGTTGCTTGACGATTTTATTTGGTTTATAAAATCAATTTTAGCTTGGATGAATAATTAATGATGCACAAAATATTTATAATAGCAATAAATACAATCGAGCTGAAAGCCTATAATCTAGCGTATTTGAAGTATAGAACGTGTTACGTAATATTAACTTTATCGCTCCAGCACAATGTTTATTTCCAATGATTTGATGCTCTGTTATGTAAAAATAGAATGGTAGACATTTGTACACAGAGAAATAATGTTCAATTTACGTTTAAACAGTGTCCTAAGTAAAACGTTGTAAAGATTGACATATCACAAGGGTAAAGTGAGAAATTTTAGTTTGCTAAACAGACAACATTTTATTCTAATGTATACACAGAGAAAGATAAATCATGCCCTACAATGTATGTGGAGGATATGCCAACGTAATTGTTTGATACTACAATCGTTTTGTGAACTCTATCTGTGAATTTGTTGCTGCCTCATATATTTAAAACATATTAAGTTGGAAAGCATTGCTAGGTTGATGTTGTTTTATGTAAACCTTATTTCAACAAGCCGTTTAGATAGCACAAAATTACATGGTTGTTAATGAAACTCCATTCTTTGACATACCGCCTCCATTTTTCCTTTGTCCCAATTCCTTTGGTTTTAGACATTTTTGTTCTGATGATAAAACCCATTGTTTCCTCATCATTTGTATCAAGCAAATTGATTCTGCCTGATGAACAAAATGAAGCATTATTATTCACTACATCTTCATGGTGTCGTCTTCAAATAATTTTAATACATCTCCTGTTTATCCTGGAGTTACTTGGAATTGCAGCAATGGCTGTATTAACAGAGTCTCCGATTATGATTATGTGTTCCCGATGGTTGGTTCTAGCAATAATGTATATTCCATTTGGCCACCCGTACATTCTAAAGATAATGTTACGCATCTGGTGGTGGACAAAAAATTCCTTATTTCTGGCGCAATCTCAATGCATGCCCAACAAAGTTTAATAAACGGAAACAAATGTCGAAATGATTATATTTTTGCAACCGTGTCAAAGCATATTGTTCAGCGTGGTACAGTATTTATGTAATGTAGTAATGAGTTAAAATGTCAACAATGTGTGAGAGATGTTAATTTGATGGCGTGTCCCTTCGCCTTTGTGACAAGTCCACGGTCAATGTTAAGACGGGTAATCCCTTCGTCCTTGTAACGAGTCCACAGTTACGGTAAGGACGGGATAAGGAAATCCATGAAGAAGGAAGCAACGAAGTAACCATGGTATCAGAATTGTAGTATTAAATGTAGTATTGGTAGTATCAAAATTGGTTTGGTGAGAGGCAGCTACGATGAAATGGGTTACTGAATTTTCAATATTCTTGTCAATCTCTGAGGTTGGTAACATCAATTTTGGTAGGATGAGAGTGTCAATTGCATTGTCAAAAGGTGTATCAATTTTCGTTCTTGATACAATCAATGTTTTTTATTGATATGATCAATTTTGGCTCGATGAGAGGCTGATGTATTGATGTGAGAGATTGTTAATTTGGTTGTCAATATTTTTTGTTGGTGATGTCTATTTTGGTATCAATAGAGACAGTTAGAATATTTTTGTTGTCAATATTGGTAGTCTTGGAGGCACTGTTCATATGAGAGATGGAGCATGGCAGTCTACTATGATTGTCAAAATTGACAGTGTCAATTTCTTTTATTGACAAGAATTTGGACACGGTGATAGAACTTTTGATAGGGAGCGGGTGCAATGAATAACAATGACACGGCAAATGAAATTGGAATGACAACTCAAAAACACAAGAATGGTTTCCGGCAATACATACAGAGTCACAATAAAAAGTGAAATTTATTTCAGAAACATTGAGAGTAAAATAGGGCAGAATACACCGCAAAGCCCAATATAGATGTTCTAACCTAACGTATTTTCCAACAGTTTTCATAATCAAAATGGTATAAAAATAATTGGGTAATACGTACATTCTCATGCACTCGCTACACCATTTTTTAAATTAACCACTGTACGTAGAACTCTATTTTTTAATTAAAAGTAACAATATACAATATACTAAAGCTTGTTGGAATACTAAGAGTACTTTTTTATTATTGTTGAAGATAGAGAAGTGACCATTTGATTCTTTTCTGTTTCATACAATCGAACATAATTTATATAAATCATGGAATTATTCTATAAAATAATACATAGTTAGAACTGTGAAAGGTATTACTTCTCCACAAGGCATCTGTGGAAAAGAATGCAAGCAAGTATATTAGAAAGCTTGTGTAGACGAATTTATAAATCTGATCTCGTTACCAGAATATCAATACAAATAATAATTAGAATACAAATGGCAATCATGCAACATGATTTGTGATGAGAATAACACAAGCATGAAGTTTTACAGTAAACACTGACTTCAAATGAGTTGATGAAATTCCTTGTTCTGATTAAGAATTAATAATTGATAGCTTACAGGACTTTCTAAAATTAAATGTTTAATATCTTAAACGAATTAAGGTTTAAGTACTGTAAGATTTTGATGGGATTTGATGGTTGTTATAGGAAATTTACGGATATATTTTACAAGGTGGCTGAGTGGAAGTGTGTGTACATTTAAAATATTTATATAAATACACATGAAACTTTTTGAATTCACGTTGTATTTCTTTATAATTTTCCATGGTAATGCTGTTGACAATTGCGTTACATTAATTGTACTCATGGTACACTGAAAATGTCGTTTGGGTACTTACAATTAGTAATATTAAATGAAATAATAATCCTTAATGCCAAGATCATCAGTGCATCAAGGCCGGATCCTTGAATGATTTATTGGTCTCATCTTTCTTTTCAAATCTTATGTCAATGTGGTGGCCTCCAGGGTTTTTAAAACAAAATATCAATTGTATTGTAACGAGATTCTCTCATATTTGATTAGAATCTGGTTTGCCACATTGGACTGTAGACTGATGCTGTTGTTTTATGTACGTTTGAACAGTTTTGGAACAGTTATATTTAAAAAATGGAATCAAATTCTGGACTAAACTAATCATGATTCTTGACGACCTGCTGATTCTTTATAAGACTGCAATGAAACAGCTAAATAGGATGTTTATTTGTTTAGAATCCGTGAGCTATTTGTCCGCAAGTGTTGTATGTTTTCTGTTTGTATGTATGGAGCCCTCCTCCGTTGAAGTATTCAAGTATTAAATTCATACATATTCAAATATCATGGTATTTAGCAGTGAGAAATGTACTCCTCTGAGGAGTTGTAAAAGCTTAGCCAACTGCACATGATACTTAGGTTTAGTTGGTACGAAATTGTTTACTGTATTATTCCATGCACATAATGAGGTTAATAACGATTTGACCCAGCATGTATAAAATATACTTTTACGGCAGATATTGTAAAATGAATTTGGTTGCTGAATTTGATGACTCATGTTAGGCACATAATTACTTACTCTTTCTTCCTGATACTGCCACTCATATTCCGTTCGAATATGTGCAAGTTAGTTATAAATTCTAATCTATTTCAACAATATCTATTACCATTCAAAATGAAAATTCCGATTATTGTAACATTAATTTAATCTCAATCTTCCAGTTTGTTTTCGATAAAACAGGCTATCGCTCAAACCATGGAATTGGGCATGAGATTTACATTACATTTATTTGCTTTGCAATAATGTATATTGCTTGCAGGATATTTTTATTTATTACTAGTATTCTTCATATTAACTATCAAGTGAATTCTAGTGACTTACGTTAAAGCCGTCTTGGTGGCTCTATGCGAGCATAAGCGATGACTATCAAAGCTCTTCTGACAAGAAAGAGTACTACGTTGTGACGAATTATATGCACATCTCCGTATTCCCATCATATCATCCAGAATGCTCTTTTCCTACATTTTTATTGCGTTTAGGGCTATATTGTAGATTTCAGTAAAAGGCAAGTTTTTGTCCTGAATTGCAGATTTTTAATACGCAAACACAATTATTAATGACAATAATTATCGCATTGAATAGAGTAATCGATATAAAGGTAATAGTAGCTATAAGTCAAATCATAAACGGATTCATTTAATTGGTTAGTGGTTTGCATTTTATCTGAAAATTAATTATCAAAGTCATAACTTATTCAATCAAAGTTATTTGGACTGGTATTTCCAAACTGTATTGGAAATATTCCACGTCTTATATCTATAATTTATGGAAGCAGTATTTGGTGGATTTATATAATAATCCCTAACTTAACGGGAAAACAATTACAGTTCATTATATTTGTCGTCGTCCCGTCTGCCATAGTTATTAATTAGCTATGTCATTGGAACTTAGAAAAGTCCCAGTGGTGGGGATTGCTTTTTCGGAAATATCATATTGGCGTAAAAAATAATGCAGTGATACATTCTGATGTTCTCGATGTACTTTTTATAAACAAATCGTACAACCAAACATTAATTAGATTTTAAAATCTATAGTTTTAAATAATAGTACCGAAGCGGATTTGCACATACTCATCTATTTTACATAATTAGACAGACACCTTTACAATGTACGTAATATGTTGTTTGATGTTTGAATATTTTTGGAGTTCATTATAGAATTGAAATAATAAATACGTAGGATACGTCAATTGTCATGAAAATTTAATAAGGCTTAAACAAATGGTTGATATGAGAAACTACCCACTCGAAAATTTCATCATTCAGCTAATCGCTCTGCTCAGGGGTTAGCCTTCTTCCAGGAGTTACGTATGGGTTAACATGTAGCCAAATAGCATGGCCTTTATAGCATAGCAATGAGCATTGCTTAGTTATATGGACTTGATTAAGCGATTGAATAAGACTGATTTATTAAGATTCATTAGCACTTCATAATTAATATTCATATATTGTATGCATGCATTTGATTGGTAATATTATGTATGTATTGTATCGTATTATGCCCACCTTTAAAAAAGAACGAACTCCTGCGAGTGAAAAAATTAGGCTTTAAGAATTTTTGGCATTATTATTGTTTTTGCATGCAATTAACATTATTATAATAGAAAACTGGGAAAAAAATATAAAAAATTAATGCGTTTGAAATATATATGTTAAAATATTATTTACTCTCCGTGAAATATCCTGGATGTTGTTGGCGCTGCTGCCTTCGGTTGACTCATTTATTGGTACAGGTCCCATTCCGATGACCCTTCTGCAGCCATTTGCTGCATGTTAGGTGGGCATACTTGTTATCTTGGTCTGATTGGTCTTGGTTGGTCTGATTGTTTTCTTTCTCTGAATCGGATTTGATGTCCGTTTCACGGACGAATTTCAAATTCACTCTTTTCTTGTTTACAGGAATTGAGCTGTCATAATTTTGTGCAGTAGCATAGGACTCAGGGATTGGCGACTCCATTGCCTTTTCAATTAGTTCAATAAGGCTGTTAAAAACAATTGTAGTGACAACATGTACCTAGGCATTAGTGTCATTAGGAAGAGTGAGTAGAATGGTTGGTTTATATCGACGGCAGCTGGGACTGTGATTTTCTCAACGTAAGATAACAATAACCGGAGTAGAGATATAAACATATCTCTCTCGGGGCGTTGCGAGTGCCAATAAGAAGGCTTTTTTGTTCTCACATATATTATTTTTGATGCCACTTACAAATAGTAGCATTCACTTCTAAGCACTTTTAAAACAAGTAAGTATAGTATTTGAATTTATTAAAAGTTTTGTATAATTTATTGGGAAGCTCCGAACCACGATGGATGATATTTTTGGTGAAATTTACCGCAGATAACGCATCTCTTTGAGACAGAGGTGCAATTGTTTGTGGTATGTCCACGTTGGTGACAGATTTGACATTCTGTCATTTTAAGTTTGAGACATTGCTTCTTCATATGACCAAGCTCGAAGAAATAATTACATTTTATTTTGGATAGTGCTTATGAAGAACTTTGGGTCGGTATTTCATACCGCCCACCTCTCTCCAAAGAAGGATAAAATTGCTGTGTTAAAGGATCATATACAATTTCAAATTCTACTTGCTCACGTTTGAAATTTCTTTTAGTTGGACCAGGAACCGGTCTAGCAGCGTCGCTGCCAGGTGTACACATTTTGGTCAATAGATACACGAGTTCATCGAAGAACTGTTGAAATTGGCCAAATTCATCATTGCTGAAGTTAAACTTTTCATTGTTGAATTGTTCCAACGGAACAGTACTGGCACCTGCGCTTCGCGGCGCAAGTTGTGTAAAAATCAACAAAGAAATAATTTTTTGACGAAATTCATTCGGGCAGCGCCAATATCGACGCTTCCGAACGTACTCAGATGAATTCATTTTTAGATTTTGAAAAATAAAGATTATGAATCTTGAAGTTGAAATGTTTTGTTCTCTAGACATAGAGTGAATGATAATGATTGCGCTATTCGCTCGCGTTTATATACTCAGATGGTCAGGACGGCAGGATATTCACATAATCGTTTAATTAGAATAATGTAATATTTACATACTGCAAAGCTTTTAGGTTGCAGTAAAGTTATGTACAATTTTGTTCATTGATATTTTCATTGCTCTCAATGCGATTCGCAGGCAATATCTGAACTTTCTCGACGTTGGCATTTTTCTTTCTTTCTCTTCTTGTTTTTCGAAAGGACTTACGCAACGCTTTCGCTCTTCCTTTGGGATTGTTTTCGTCGATGGTCGTTAGTTTAACACGACCGCGTGTTGCATTTTTATCATTAAAAATGTCCATTAATTTTGATTTCTTTAGCATAGCTATTAGTGCAATTATGCATAACATAATTACCAGAGAAGAGGATGTTTGCATTCGTTGAGTGAAATGCAAGTCATCAAATCAATCAAATTGTTAAATGTATGGTTATGAATTAGCAACATATCAGTACAGTAACATATATCTGGCTTGCCATGTCAATTAGAACTGACTAAATGTGCGTATTATTACTACTGGAATATACATTCTTATTCCGCGGAGCAGATTTTATAAATGGAATGCTTAAAATGCACTATAATATTGCGCAATTGCCATAGAAATACTTGGTTTTCCAACAATTACGAGATCCAGTGTTCTTGATATGTACGATCTGTATCTATGGGTGCCGATTTAGTACTTCTTACCTTCGAATTCGTGTCATCACAAATACAAACAAATAATTAATTCTTCTAACATTTTATAAAAAGCTTATAAAGTACAAATCAAATAGGCATACACTAAAAAATTAATACACATCGGCTTCACCATACCTTAATTTTTAAACTTTAGTTACAACAATGATGAAAATCTTAATTTTACTTTCAAATAGACTTCCTTATGAAGTCTCCATCTGTCTAATTTATAACTTCCTTCGACTTTTCGATGAAATCTGAAATCAAAAATTCACTAACCCAGATCCTTGTAGGATTGATGCGGGTTTAGAAGGAAAACTGCGCGACGTTATGTAGGGGAAGATGAAACTTCATCTGTTTATTATTACGTTAATTTTTAAACATATTCCACAATGTATGCGGTCGATATGTTACAATCATGTTGGTTGATTAAATAGCAAGCATGCGCTCAGATAATATAGTGATACTCTTGTCGTTTGGGGAATAAGGCTTGGGATGGACGTAAAAAATTGAGGTTATTATGTGTTAAGTTAAATTCCTGAAACAACTATCAATGAGTTTTCCCTAAACATGCTAAATACACGTTCCTTGGTGCATTTCTCACCGGTGTCAAATGTAGTCGCATGAGGAAAAATAAGTACTGTGGATGTATATATGTATGTTGTTATTTCAAGTAGTATTTCCTATTCAACTATGTATCATTAGAATATGGAGAATTCTGAGCGGAATGGTGGTTTGCGTCTTCTTTGTCCGATAAGGTATGCTATAGAACTTGTATTCCTTGACATTATTTAGCTCAACAGACAAAAAAGACGCAAGCCTTTTCGCTCGGAATTCCCCATATAATCTTGGGAGGTAAAAAAATAAATGGTTTGAGATTGATGCAGATACCTGTTGAATGTCAAATTTGTTAACATTTCATATGCACGAAAACCAATTGAATTCAGACACACTTGAATAAATTGCTGCTAAGCCAATTTATCATTACTGTCAATACTCTACTTCAATGAAATAATCAGCAAAGGTTACATGTTCTTGGTAAACTCTTTTACAATATTAACTCAAAAAATGTTGTTATCTAATCAAAATGACTATGGATATGGTTTACATGACTCCTTTTAATTTTTCATGACTATAAATTACATTTCATATTTAGCGAACCAATTAATAAAGAAATTCATCAAAAGGATAATTTAAATCATCTATAAGGTTACTATTAATAATCGATAAGAATTATGCATGCATTGGTGTATTCATGATTTTAGTGTTAGGTATGCATGTATGTACTTCACAATTAAATGGAATAAAATATTCACATATACTGTGCCAACCCACAAATTGTCTCCTTTATTTAGGGACAAAACAGCGTAAGTTTTGCTTTCAACAACTTCATCTAGTAAGCCATAATACAAGAAAAATATATACAAA
>JAHZMV010003200.1:0-12604 GCA_027743765.1 Coecobrya sp. COE2 | reverse complement strand
GTTGGTTGTCCAACCTCAAATTGGTTCATAATGGCGTCAAAATGGGTAAATCATGTGTTCACATTTTAATTAAAAGTAATAATTTTTAGCATGTACTTACTTATAATATTGTAAAACAAAACATTTCTACTTCTTAAAAACCTTTCCAACAACTTTACCACCATTTTCAGACTAATCAATATATATTTAGTCAACACCTTTCCAAAGAAAGAATGCCCGTATTTCAATTTAGGCGCATTTGTTTGTCAGCGTTTCATCAAAGAAAGAATGCATTTGTTGACCTACAACTAATACTGCATATTAAACATTTCTTCGGAAGTTGGAACCAAGAGAAACCAATTTTACGTTTGAAACCTAACCAAATTAGCAAATTAACAAAAATATAAAGTTTAATGTATTTGTTATCAAATTTCCTTCGAGGGAGGCAGCTGCTTTCTAAGACAAGTAACACAAAGAACCTGGAATCGCAATAATTATACAGCAACAATTTGATTCTTGCAATTAATTTAAATATGCGTTTTAATTCAACATATTACAAAACTCGGAATTTATCAAGCTACAACTACAGATTCCTTTAAACTAAGGTTTCAAATAGGTGATTTAATATATTTCATATTAACCGATGGTCTTTTTTAAAGAAAATTTGTTTGGCTATGCAAATGTAAAGTTTATTATTCTAACAGTTATTCTTCCTTTGAATTAATTTACTCTTGCAATACAACAAATATGTATAAAAGCATTTGATTTTTAATCAATAGCTTGTTGAATTGACTAAAGTGCAAACTAGGAGTGAATAAATCTTCAAGTAAGGAAGGATCGCATAACCAAAATATCGTCGTATCAGTTCAACGCCAATATTAAATTAAAGTATTATTTGTCCAGTAGCTTTTACAGCAGATAGGTAAAAGCCCACCATTTCAGTTTCCTTTCAATATTTGAATTGGTAAATTATTTCAAATAATTCAGTTATAATTATAAGCAAAAACACACAAATATTTAAATGATTGTGCTTGACATACTTGTAAATATAACATAGCTCTATCTTAATACCGCAAAGCAAACAAATGATCAGTATGATGAACCTAACCACTAAAGCTTACCGCCAGCCTGTCAGTTTTTGTGAACCGGAGTTGAAGTTTTTCGACTGTCAAATAGACAGGATGAATGTTTGCATTAGTAATTTGTAGCTCTATACGTAACGGGAATATGTCAAATATTTCTGGAAAATTTAAGGTGCCATCACGGATTAGTAGTATATAATAGTTGGGAATTACGGGTAAACATTTTTAACCCCAGGTCACCATACACGGGAGCTAAGGTTCAAAATGTTCAAAAAATCGATCTCGGGAAGTACGCTATAGCTCAAAGGCGTTTATTGATAGAGTAAAAATCATTTTTCCATTAGAACCAGCACTAAAAACTTTAGGTTGGTAATTTGAGACTTTTCAAAATTGGACCCCATTTCCCAGAATAGGGTCAAAACAAAAATCCGCAATATCTCAGAGATTGATTGAAATGGCGACTCAAACTCAACGGATTTGAGTTCCTCATCCAAAAATACAGGTAGGCAATATTTTGTCAACCTTGACATGGTCCTTACCTGACAGGTCAATTGTGACTCTACCCTGAAAGCTGAAAATCCGCCATATATCAGAATGGGTGCAACGTATCCACTCAAACTCTAAGGATTCGGCTTCCTCATTCAAGAAACCAGGTGGTAAATATTTTCATCGACCTTGACCCTGAGTCAGGGTCCCTGACCTTGCCGAATAAAGTTGGATGGTGCATTTTATTGCAACATTGTTGAACACATATGTATGTATTTTTGCAAGCAAAAAAATAATTGTTGCATTAATGTTTAAACACTTTATAAGAATTCGCAAATAAAAAAGTTGGAAACGTTTTTGCGGCAAAGAAAACACCTGGTTTCGTTTATAAAAGTGCAGCATGTGTTGATGAAATATACACAAATTTTCACAAAATAGAATCTACATTGAATACTTCACTCCATAAATAAGTTAAAATGATTCTTATATGTTTACGAGGCAGCACCAGAAAATTTTACAAACTTCAGTAAATATGAACGAATGATTAAATCAATTCAGTATGTCCGTTAAGCAATGCTGTTGATGTTAGCACACGGGCGACTTGATAGATATTCAGAGATAGATAGATGTTAACATCTATCAAAACGCCCGGGCACCAACAACATACAATCTCGCCTGCTCCGCAATGTATGTTTTGTCCATTAAGCTAAAGTGGAAGAAAAAGACTAAATGCTCAAATTAGTCTTTCTTTCTGTCAGTGTTTGTAAAACAATTTCGCTACGACTTTATGGTACAATATTCTTAATGTACAACTTATTTATTTCGACATAACTGACCAAATTTAAATTATTATTGAATAATGGAATACGATATCTGCATTATCCTACCATATGGCTTCAAAAATATCAGTGAAAAATCAGGCGAGGAAGTCTTTTTATTGTGGATCCACTTTTTGTGTAGCGTTGACTGATATCGTTTACTGTAAGTTTACGCCACTGGATTATATTCCAGGTGACTTCTACAAAATATGCATTAACAGATTGGTCTGATGAATGCATGTCTGATTTTTTCTCCAGTTAATTCAAAGTTGAAATGAACTTTGCATTTTGATGAATGGGAAAAAATCATTAGTATTGAGGCATTAATTAAAAATCTAGAAATAGAAGGTTCGATACATATACATAAGGACAAGCTATTAGTGTGCTCTATTAGGAACTGATGTAATGTAAAGTTTACTTTTTTGAATTTCTAGTTTTATTACCCAAGGTGATTTAGCATAATTTTTCTATTGGTGGAATAGCACCAAATATATATAGCATCAACTCTACGAGCTACATTTGAACGTTTGAACAAGCTATTTCGTTTTTGTGTGAATGACTCACAATCTACTTAGCCATTCCGACATTAGTCGCCCGACATAAAAACCGATCCTTATGCTAATCTATAATACTCCAATAATAAATGCTCTTTCTACTTGTTTGTTGCAAATATAATAAAATATTTGAAAGCAAATACAAAAATAAGAGCAACTTAGTTATTTAAATTATATTAATAAATATTAAATTAAATTGCAGCAACCCAGCGTCTGAGATCGTAATATCTAGTTTGAAGATAGTATGTAGCCACTTCTAGCTGGAGTTTGCTTAGGGTATGTAATAGAATACAAAAACCATATGTATTGATGGAAGTACTTATTAAGATTAAACATTTGAAAGCAAAAATGGATTATATTTACATTAACTAAGATTGTCTTTATTTTATTTTTGTATATGTTAAATAATCGAACAATATCCGAGTTTAAGAAACATTTTACCACTTTTTGTTCAAATCACGGTGTGATTTACACAATCTTTGAAAAAATCTGACGAGCTATCTTATAATCTTGTTGACTATCAGGGAAGCATTAATTTTGGTATCTGACACTCACTGTGGAAAAGTTAAGTGGCTTTGACATTGAAGAAACAAACAACTCAAATAAAATAATTAAAACATCTTTTCACCAAATATTTATTAATAGATATTTTGGTTCATTCTCGTTAATAACAGATTATGAAGATAAATTTCATTCCACTTTCATAAATGATGCTTAATGTTATTGAACATTATTGAGCATAGTGATATTACGCACCAATATGGTACAAAGGTGAGCCTTCAAAGGGCACTAAATAATTTCTACATACATCAACCGATTTTGATGAAAATTGGCACAAACATTCCTCAGACCCTTCCCGAAGTGGGTTTTCAAAGAATTTGAAAAAATCTTATAGGGCTTTTAGTAAGAGAGGCATTTCTCAGGGGTGTAAATTGGGGCATTTTGCAACTTTTGCAAAGGCTAGCAAATAATGAAAGTTGTTGGTATTTGGAATTTGGACACGTAGTGGGATGTGGTCCAAATACGGTGAACACTGGATTTGGTTTTATTAATGGATTGATTAAGGGAATCCTCCATATTGAAGATACAAGAGTACGTATATGGTAAAGCATGTCTTTTAGAAATTTCGCAGAAGAAGCTAGTGTTGAAACTGAATTAGACAAAATACACAAAATGTTCCATATACGTACTAATGGTATCAATCTAGTGCAAATATTAAAATAAGTATTAACATGATTTTGCTAAGATATTGATTAGATAATAAATCAGAGTTTCAAGGGTGATAGAAATGAATACAACTTCGTCATCATATTTAAAAAATTCTATTTTTACTGATCCCAAATCCAGAATGTCAAGCCTCAATAAGGATTTCAGAAAACATCTTTGGGACAATAATGAAACCTACATTCCACTTTCATTTTCTCCTGCAACATTGGTGAACATGGACACTAGATTTTCCATGGTAAACTTATACTCATATGCATATCTTGGCAATTTAAATATTGCCGTCTTGAAAACGGCTTATTGACGTTTTGAGAAATGTTAAGAATTAAATTTGAAAGCATTGACTTTTCATGGTTTGTTAGCAAAGCATCAACAGAGGTTGAATGCATAAAATAGATAAATATATGAAACTAGAACATGTTAAATGGAATTAGTGTTTTTTAGGTAGCCGGAGGTACTCCGGCTACCTTATGATTTTGGCAGGGGATGTCTGGCCGCCCGTCGGCCTAATAACACGAACACCGTTTAATATAGGCATAGTGATTTTGACCTCTTGACCTCAGGTCAAGGTCAGGGGTCAAATTAAAAAAGTGGTTTTCAGCTTATATGTAATGTATACGAGGATTTGTTCATGAAAAACTAATTTGACCTTTCTTGACCTCAAGGTACAACAAAGGTCAAATGTTTAAAAGTGTTCTTTTGAGCTGAAACTTGATACTCAGGGATATTTGGCCTTCATTAACTCAATTGACCCATCATGACCTCAGGCTAAATTAGAGGTCAAATGGAGTAAACATGCTAATTTTAATCCCCGAACCTCCGGATTCCTACTTGAACTGTTTACAATGGCTCGTTTTTATTTAATGAATTTAAAGAGAAATTAATTAATATTCAATCAAAATCAATTTTGTATGTACTAACGGACAATCTTTGTATAAAACAGTGTTTCGGGTTATTTGATATATTAGGTTTATTGGACACCTCTTACTTCGGATTAGCAAACTGCATAGAATCACAATAGTTTCCGGCGCATATGGATACCACTGCAACAGGTATTTTGTTTTAATAAAACTATATTTATTTTCGCATGTTATTTTGCAATTTTGTTTATATATCAGCAAATGCAAATAATTACTTTTCCAGCAAAACCAAACTCATCGAAGAAAAAGCCGATCTGGTAAATCAAAACAGTTGGAAGAGCGGGCAAAATGTTGATGACGTTCTGACACTGAGCACTTATTAAATCTATCAGGTCCATTTTGTGGCTGAATAAGTTACTTAGTGAATGCCTATTAATATGATTGTTACAAGAAAAATAACTCTGAATAGATAAACTCAATTCATAGGAAGAAATCAACAACGTTTTAGTTTGGAGAAATTGAGAATGGAGAAACTATCATATAACCAGTATTTATGTTTGTAATACACGTTTTAGTAATCAATTAAAAATAGCGCGTGTATTGGTTTCCTCAAAACTACGATATAACACTCAGTTTAGTAACCGCATACTTAAGACTAATCTGCTCAAAATATAACACCATTTTTATTCCGAATATTATCAGGATGGACTTGAAACGATACAAAATAATATTCAGGCATAAATGTGGACATAATTAAAATATCCAGTAACATGTTGATGCACACATTTGAGTTTGGAATCGAAAGGCAAGGTTAAGTTGAATCATGTACATCTTTGAATAGAAGGATGAAACCCTTTTTTGCGCTAAAGTAATATAAATTTTAACAGAATGCCATTTAAATCATAAAGTTTTGGAGAGTCGGAAAACTTCACAAACTTATAGAAACCGTCGGTAATTGATTTTATTCAATTTACTTAATTTCCTTCCTATTTCCTTCATAATCCAATCATTATAACAAACTGAATATCAATAATTGTGTACGTGACATTTTTATTAAAAGCTCTCACTTTTCTCCAACAACCGTTCAAGAATCAAGGGCAATCAAGGGCCAAAGAATCATTTTCAGAAATGTTACAAGACTGAATTGTTTAAATCAAATGATGAAACAAAACTAATTAGATTTTGAAATTGCCCGGGCGAATGTCTTATATTCTTACCAACCTTAGATAGTCAGCCGAATTTTGATTTCTACGTACAACTTCTACGTACTGAATCGTCTAATATTACACATACAACATGATTTTCTGTATAATTGATAATTGGTATATTTTAACATTGCTGGACTTGGACGTCCACGATGTATTTAATGACACTAACTGGATTTAATTGGAACGTTAGGTCGGATGTACTTGTAGATAGTTTTGTTTTATTGAAAACCCAAATTTTAATTTGGGTTACAAATGTTACAGCATGTTCGGTTTAATCATGCTACACTAATCAAACGTTATGTAGAAACTAAATATTATTTTACTGCAAATTACAATTTGTTTTGTTAGGGTTCAACGGTTTTATCGGTTATTTTTAATACGTAGTCAACTGTATATTTTTGAGTAGTATTAGTTTATGTAGAAGAACCTTTTGTAGTACAGATATAGTTAGCATAAGTATTAGCACTAGAGGACCAGCAGTAATTGCTTTACAATAACACTTTCACCAATATTAACAACCTTGTTTCAATAAGCTATAATATCCCAAACTTCCTTAGAGACCTGAATGGATGTAAATATGCTTTTAATTTCTACTAGTCTCCATAATCCCAAATCTCAGTTTTCTTGTTTGCTGGGATTCACATATTCAGAATGGTTCATAAGTAAGCTATGAGGAATATTAATTTCTATTTGTACCAGCATTCCAAGATTGGAAGAATATTGAAACCCAAATAAATGGTTTGCTTGTCAAGGTAAAAGGCAATGTTGACAACGGCTATTTTCTTTTGGTTTATATGCAATATTCCAATTCTCAACGAGAATCACCATTTATTAGCAATTATTAATATGTAATTATTTTTACGGTGACAAACAAATTCACTTACAATGTCTTCAAATTATTTTTTTCAAATTGAAGAGCTAGAAGAATAGGATTAAATTGATTTAAGGTTTTGCAACATCATAAAGGCAATTAATTTTTTTACCATGACTTTAACGGTTGGAATCTAAACAGGTGTCACTAATTCATTGATATTGGAAATGTGAATAAGATGTTATACAAATAAGACTATGCAATATTTATCCTCTAGGTTAACATTTCCTCAATTTAAATGTTTTTGTTACTCTTATTGAAAGTTTTCTTGAATATTCCCAGCATTATTCCAGTCTGCGAATCTGCTTTCAGATGTGGTAGAGTTATCTCATAGAACTTTATATTTAATAAAATATTTCTTTTTGTGAACGTGTGACATAACAGGTAGCACGCTTTAAAAAAAACGTCGAACAATAAAACTTAAAATGAATACATTTTGTCCATGTACAGTGCTAATGAATTTCTTAAGGATTCCCACTTTGTTTTTGAAGACTGATAAATTGTTATTGATTGGGGTACATAAAAATCTAACTAAACAGTACTGTGCTCGCAACTAAACATTGCCATTTTGAAACAACTCTACGCTAAGTCCCATAAATCATTTTTAGCATTCCGAATGGAAGTCTCTTTTATTCGTTTTACGCTCAGCATTGACGCCGTTCTTGGGAAAATACTGTGACTGGAGGACGTATAGGAATAAGATAAGTGAATTATCAGCAAGATAATTACATAGTGTCAAGAATTTTCTGACTAATATAAACACTATAGGAGCATTTTTTGAAACTCAAAAGTTTAAGAATTTCACCGTCCCTCAAATATCGAAGGTGCTGTAACTTTTACGCTATGTCGTATTTCCATTTTAGCAATCATTTGTAACAATTTGTAATCGTAAGCTTATTTTAATACAAATTATTTGTACGAAAATACAAACCTGTTGTTAGTCTATGTCCGAAATTACCAATTTAATTGTGTGATAATTAATTGGGGGAAAATCCTGGTGATAAAATCCTTGGTCAGTAATAAAATACGAAGGTACGAACAGTAATCGAAGCGTTTTCCTTGTCGTTTTAATTAAAAATGCAGTTCATTATTCGGATATTCGAAATTTTATTGCTCGAAATTTATTGTATGACATATTATTTACATACGAATTTGGAAATTACAGTACCAACTTAATCTCATTATGCTTTATTACATCTTATGTGAACACATCGTCCATCATTTTCTTTATATGCTTTTTTAATCGTTCAAATAAAACCGATTAAGCAGTACTAACGAATATATATATGTAAAATATCTGCCAGAAAGGTATGCAATCACAGCAGCTATTTACCAACCAAGAATCTAAGAATAATATTTTACACAGTTTCTATTATATATTTAAGAAGTGGCATTATTGTGTCCAATTACATATTGTATCAAAGAATAAATAAAATTATGAAAACTTTATTAGGCACTAGGTTATCATCGTGAAGTCAGAATTTTGCTAATCGTAGCCTTACCGGAAACGTCTTTTATCATGTAATAAATATAGAGCTCAACAGCAAACGAAAATCTTGGAATGTCTGTGAAATCATTATTATGACAGTGGAAACGGAACTGCTGGCAGACACCTAATTTATTTTAATGCTTTGTGTATACTTCAAAACCGTACTAATAATTTAATTTAATTTTAAATCGTACGTTGTATATTAAATACCAGACTATTTACAATTTTATTTAACGAAGTGAAATACATATATGGATTCAAAGAATATGAGCATAATAAATACAAATACAATGTTTCCATTAACAATTCTACAAAAATTCAATCGACTGGACTGCAGCTACAATTCAATAAGAAATATTTGTGTTGTCCCAGCCTGCATTTTCGTCAAATAAAAGTTGGTGATTCTGATTAATATGTTTTTTTAAATAGTCGGGGCAGCAATAAACTTTACAAAACCAAACCAAAAATATCACCAAACCGATCTAAAAGATTTTATAATCCACCGTCGACGAAATTTCAACACATGGCGTTTAAACTAATATTTTGTCATGTGTAAAACTACATTGAAACGTGTACGTTGAAATTTTCTAACTTAAAATAAAGTGAATTAAAGAAAACTGTAAAACTGGTACTGGAAATTCACTAAACCTTTGGAATCATTCATATAATTCTCTACGAGGAATTGTCTCTGATGAAATATTAAACCCATAGTATAAAATACTCGTGCAGTTTCCCAGAAAATTAATTGTAATTGCGAATTGAGGTAACTTTTTTGGGTGAAGATCAGAAAGAAAATCATTTGGTCGAGATTACTGAACTATTCTTGTTGCGTTAACACAATAAAATTGTTTTGCCTTGCAATTGAGCATAAAATATTAGATATGAAAAAGTTCATTTCTAAGAATATGTGCATTGTATTCCTGAAGGCTCTGAGTAACATCAAGTAACATTCTGTTAACCGCGTATGTATTTCGCTTTCACTTACTCGTTCCGGTTAGAACTTTGAAAAAGTTTGTGCCTAGTAGCTTTATACTGAACTCATTGTATTTACTTTGTTACCTTTATTATTGATGACGAGATATCGAAGCTTTTATAAAGATACAAGAACGACGTAATGTATTAAATCTATGAATAAAAGAAGTTATTGTATTATTGATAGATTAATTGTATTGAAGTGTAATCTTTTATGGCGGAAACAAATTTATCGTAGTTTTAAGTAAATAATGTAAAATATATTCTTACTGAAAATTAATTGATGACAACTATTGTAATGATAACGATGAAGCTTGATACCATAAAATCCTTGCAGAGTGAAATGTAGGACCATTGAAGTACGAATGACACAGAAATTAAAAAGGTTTCACTAAAACAAAAATCGTCAAAATGGTGTATAAATGTAACCTGAACGTCATTAGGAGTGTATTCAATGATTCGAAGACGCAATTTATTAAAGATTGAATTTCCACCTGTAAGTTTTTGTATCTGTATCTGCATCTGTATTACATGTGGTTACGTCCTATTTTATGTCCCATTAGCAAATTATTTTTTCTACGGTACGTATTTAATTATATTGTAAGATAAATTAGACGTCTCGAGAATCGACTGTAGATTAACTATTTATAAGAATAAATCCGCCGTGAAATAATTTTATTTAAGTTTCCTATTTTTCTTAAACTGTAAATTACTTATGTATCAATTTTCCCTATTTGTTTATCATCCATACAACAATCATTTTGGTGTCTGTATTAACTTGGAATGCCTTTCGTTAAATTTCATAGAGTGAGAAAGGTATAGGTTTTGGTAAATCAGTTTCGTATTATGGGTAATTTAACATTGACGTCAGCGTTTATAATTTCAGTGCGTAATTGAAGTCTATTAATTCACAGATTGGTCAGACTCCAGGTTTGCTCTTGATTTTCATTCAAAATTTTATAGAAGGCGTGCAGTTTGTTATTTACTCATTTTAGTTATTCTGTTTCATCGCCAAATCCACTCATTCAACGGGATTTCTACTTAGGAAAGTAATTTGAACATTTGTGAAATTTTCAGTCCTTATTTTTCACAATTAACAGTTGTATCAATATCGGCAATAATATTCCCTTTGAATACTGCTCCATAATAATTTCTAACTACTAATTATGCTACGAAGATTATAAAAGACAACTCTAAAACTTAGGCATTTAAATATTTTAATATACGCATTTTTATACCTCATTTTTATGAAAGACTGTCAAAGAGTTATTGGAACACGATTAAATCTATATTAAAACGTATAAAACGTAACCAGTTGTTGGAAAAACATAAATTTTGTGATTACGGGAAGTGTTACAGCCAATACATTGATTGATTGATTGTCTGCCGTGTGGCGGTAATTTCACCTGATCGATATCTTTATCAGTTGGCTGACTGCGATAGTAGCTTAGTTGTACATTCAACAATTTACAACTGTGCAAAGACAAATTACATGCAAAACTAATGTGAATTAAAATTTTATTTAGTTTTAGCAATTTCGCCATTTGCAAGCACTAATATGTGGTAAATTAACTCAACACTTTTTATCATGGTCACAATTATCCATAGTAACTCTTTGAAACACGGAACGCAAATTAATATAGTTTGCCGATTAAGTGAGTGCAAATTCTAGAATATGAATCTAATTAGTTTGATAGTTTCATAGTAAGCTTAAAGAAAACTTTTAAAATGTGACGCTTCACGAGAAAGCCTGGAAAGTGTTTTTGTATTTGTAGATTGAATGGGTAACTAGTTCTCTGATTGTCATAAGTGAAACAAGCATTGATAATTCATGTTCTAATACACATCTACAATGATTACAGAAATGGGGAAAAACGGAACTTGTAGATTTCTAGATCATAAAGCTAACTCTGAACTTCACGAAGTCGCCAAGGTTGCTCAATTAAATAAACCGACCGTTAGACACCTTTTACAAGTGAAATTATAGTAAGTTTCTATTTTTAAGTAGCAAAGTGTAATGACAGCTAATAGGTTGAGTGGTAAAGGACCGGGGTGGTTAAATACCATGGTGAATAAAAGGTCAGCTGCGGTTTATTGCTTGGGAACGTCAAACAACTCTGCAGGAAAATAATCCGTTGTCGGCTACGTACTGCGCGCTAGAACGTAATTTAAATCTATTTTATTGAATGGGGTTACAGATAATAGTATTTGGTTAAACTACCATAAAGGTTGGTAATGGTTGGTAAAGCCATAAAGGTTGGTAATGAATAAAATATGATAAACATTACATCATAACAGTTTATTAGTCTGTGGATTGGAAGAGTATTTTAGAATTTAGGTGAATGTTAGGTAATTAAATGTGGTTATTTATGATTGCGGAATAGATCCATTTACATGGACAAATACAATGTCAGATAATTAACTTGATTAAACATGTACCTATTTCCCTGGTCAGACTCAATAAAACCCTCCTCATATTCATTCATTTTATATTCATTTATCCTATTTGTAGGTAGATTTTAGCCTGAAGACTGGTATTGCAAATGGTATACTATAGAAGTAACGCTTTTATATATCAAGATTATATAAAACTTATTCGCTCACTTCTTTTTCAATAATTTCCGCATTTGGAGAGCATAAAATATTTGAATAATTTTAATTAAACAAGAACAAAATTGTAGGAATTTCGATACTGAACACCTAAGTGTAGAATCTTGGACAAGAGACAACTTAACCACATTTGTCTTTCGAAATCTAATCGCCCAAGCTCGATTTCTATTTTCCAGTATAAAAGAAATGCCAGTTGATAAAATTACAAAACCAAACATAGCAAAGACTGGACTCAATACTGACAGTGGAATAGCCTGTGGTTCCTCCGAAATGTTTTCGTAGTTGTCCAAGCTGCCTGAGTGAATGCTCTGGTTTCGAAGCAAACATTTATAAATGTGTTCCGGCAAATTTGTTTGTGCAGCCGATTTTATTTTTCTAATTTGTAATGAACTGAAAATATTTCCTATGTTGAGTTTCATTTTCTCATAAATTCCGCTTTCATAAAATGCAG